>PITA01022747.1:0-29752 GCA_004023965.1 Spilogale gracilis | reverse complement strand
CCCCCACCCCCCTCCCTCCAAGTCGCTCAGTTTGTTTCTGTGTCCAAAGTCTCTATTGTTTCGTCTCCCTCCCTGGATTACCCTAGTTCCCATTTGCTTTCCTTCTCCCACTGTTCCTCAGGTTACCCCTCATGCATCGCAAGTAAGTGAAACCATGTGATACTTGACCTTCTCTTCCTGGCTTATTTCACTCAGCATAATCTCCTCCAGTCCAGTCCATGTTGCTAAAAAATTGGATATTCGTCCTTTCTGATGCAGGCGTAGTATTCCATTGTATATATGGATCACATCTTCACACGCACAAGGGCACCCACACGCTCGGGGACGCCCACACGCACGGGGGCGCCCACACGCTGGGGGGTCGCTCACGCTCGGGGGAGCCCACACGCTCGGGGGCGCCCGCACGCCGGGGGGCGCCCGCACGCTCGGGTGAACGCTCACGTTCGGGGCTTTTTTAAGCTTTTAATTTATGTATTTGAGATGAGAGAGAGAGTGAGCATGAGCTTGGTGGGGGGTGGGGGAGTAGGGGGGTGATGTGCACAGAGGAAGAGGGAGAAGAGGGCTCCGCATTGAGCAGAGAGCCCGGCTGCATCCCAGGACCCCATGATCATAACCTGAGCCGAAGGCAGATGCTTAACTAACTGAGCCACCCAGGCACTCTGACTTTTTTGATTCTTCTATGCTGAATTTCTGGAAAGCTTCCTAGTTTAATCAGGGTTGTTAAAATTGGTTTTTCTTACCATGGTTCAAAGGAATCTAATCCTGTCTTTCAGGAGAGGAGCTGTGACAAGATAAGATAATGAGAATTATTCAGTGAGTGCTCTAGTCCTATTTCCAGAATTTGGTAGAATAGCATTTCCAGACAAACCTTTATGCCTCAGATTAGGCTTTAAGGTAGGAGATGGACCTTGAAGCAGAGGACTCAAATCACTTAAAATTATACCCTGCGTATGGTACTTATATTTTCATAGTTGTAGTCTTTTCAGCTTTGACTTGTCCTGAGGCTACTTAAAAGTACTTTGTATGTGTTGCTCCCTAATAATATGCCTTAAACATAGTCTTGTTTTCAACACATTTTTTATACCATCTGCTAAACTCAAAATGCAAAAAAATGAGAGTCTCCCAGGGCTTTTGAATAGTTTTCTAACTTACGTTTTATTAATCTGGCACGATTTATTCATTTTTGGAAATACCTATGAATGCAGCAATTCACTGAAGTTATTGCTGGAGCTGGGCCATAGGGTGAGAAGGCTGAAATGAATGTGTGTTGAGTTTAAAATTAAAATGCCTTTATCACAACCTGGTGTTCTCCTGGATTATGAGCATCAGAATAAATTATACAAGTGTTTTGTTTCTAAGATCACCTTTCAGCAGTTTATTAGGAATTGTACTGGTAAATAATTTGATTTCTTTAAAATTTTTCATGTAGTATGGCCCCTATATTTACTACCCTCTTACTTTGATCCTTAACATGTTTACATACCCAGAATGTTGCCTGCTATAACCGGTTTCTCAGCTGCATGGTGCTTTGTGTAGATTGGGGCATTAGAATTGTGGGAACAGTTCTCAGAACCCTGCAGACTCTGGAAATATAGTACAGCTTTTGCCTTCGCCAACAGAGCTGAAGAAGAGCGGGGGTTGAGTGGTAAGTACTACTGCTCTTAATAGCCCATCTGATTTCTTGCCTGAGGTCAGAAGTGCAAATATTATGGAGAGAAGTTATACCTTGCTTTACAGATGTTTAAAAAATTAATCTTATTTCTGGAAAGTTTAAGGAGATGGAAATCACTTCCATCGTCCTCAGAGGTTTCTGTTTACCATATAGTAGAAAACTCATTGTCTGTACTGGTGTGTGTTCATGGAAACCCTCAGGAATGTATTCCTGATTTTATTTATTTATTTTTAAGATTTTATTTATTTAGAGAGAGAGCACAAGAGCGCACAAGTGGTGTGAGGGGCAGGGGGTGAAGCAGGCTCTCTGCTGAGCAGGGAGCCTGGTGTGCGGCTTGATCCTGGAACTCTGGGATCTTGACCTGAGCCGAAGGCAGGCCCTTAACTGACTGAGCCACCCAGGCACTCCTGTGTTCCTGATTAAAAAAAATAAGAGTTTACTGTAAGAGTTAAGTTTTTTTTAACATTCCTATTTTTTTAATTATTGGAGAAGGAGCTTAAGAATTTATGTTGAGGGGCACCTGGGTGGCTCAGTTGGTTGAGTGACTGCCTGCGGCTCAGGTCATGATCCCAGAGATCGGGGATCAAGTCCCACGTGGGGCTCCCTGCTCGGCGGGAAGCCTGCTTCTCCCTCTCTCACTGCTCCTGCTTGTGTTCCTCTCTGGCTATGTTTCTCTCTGTCAAATAAATAAAATCTTAAAAAAAAAAAAAAAAGAATTTATGTTGAGCTGTAGAAATCTGCTGAGTAGGGGCGCCTGGGTGGCTCAGTTGGTTGGGCAACTGCCTTCGGCTCAGGTCATGATCCTCGAGACCCGGGAGCGAGCCCCGCATCGGGCTGCCTGATCTGCAGGAAGCCTGCTTCTCCCTCTCTCATTCCCCCTGCTTGTGTTCCCTCTCTGGCTGTGTTTCTCTCTGTCAAATAAATAAAATATTAAAAAGAAAAAAAAAAAAGAAATCTGCTGATTAGCTCCAGCCGATAAAACTGTTGACATTTGGGCGCCTGGGTGGCTCAGTGGGTTAGGGCCTCTGCCTTCGGCTCAGGTCATGATGTCAGGGTCCTGGGATCGAGGCCTGCGTCGGACTCTGCTTGGCAGGGAGCCTGCTTCCTCCTCTCTCTCTGCTTGCCTCTCTGCCTACTTGTGATCTCTCTCTGTCAAATAAATAAATAAAATCTTAAAAAAAAAACACAACAAAACTGTTGACATTCAACAATCCCTTGATTTTATTCACAGAGAAATAGGATCTATCCTTTTACTAAAATGAAGAAAAATTATTCTTAGGACTTCTGTTATGGCTTATGGTATTTGAACCATAGCAAATACAGAGAAAATAGTGACTACTGTCCAAATTGCAGAAGCATTTGCAAGCATGATGTGAAAATGTATCTGCTTCCCCAAATTTTAGCTTTTGCACATTCTGGATATTGTTTTGTTTTCCTTAATTTTACTTACTGGTTAGTTTTGTGGTTGATAACATATGTATATGAAGAACATATTAAATTAACATCTAAGAATCTAAACTGTAACTAGCATTGTATGATTATGCTTAAGAAAGCATTCTTTTTTTGGGACATGTACCCAGTACATTTGGGTATTGTGTTTTCTTTAAGCTGAACTCTTTCCACTCCCACACCTGAAATCCTTCTCTTTCTAGACATTCTTTTGCGTTCTTTGTGATCTTATGCATGTTTTAAAACACAGTTCTACATTTCTTTACTAGGGGCACTGTGGTTTAAAACCATTTTTTATTTTCAGCAGTATGTATTTAGGACATATTGGTTATGTGTGTAGGTGGAAATGTTTAATTCTGTGTGCCAGAGCAGGTGAACAAGAATGGTGCTTGGTTTTATTTTTAAAATAAAACAACTGTGAAGAGAAATGCCAAATAACACTAGTAAATCAAACTTTGGAAATAACTCCAGCATTGTAGAATTCCATAATGACTTTATTTGGGTGTTAATTGCTGCTTTTTGTGTGTTGGCATTTGTAGGATGAGCTCTTCTATGACTTCAGCTGACTGCCAGTCAGTGATTGTATTATGCATATTCTACAGTTTAGAATTCCACAATTGTCAGTGTATTAGTCTTAGAGTGTAGCCCCTTAGCATACTGTGATTCATAAATGACTGCACTGATGATTTGTTAGAACTCAGCACTCATTGGACCCAGTTGCCAGCATTTGTTACTTAGGAAATGTCTTAAGGACCTGCTGCTATATGCCAGACACTTTGTTTTAAGATTTTATTTATTTCAGAAAGAGAGTGCAAGAGAGAGCAAGCATGAGTGGGGGGAGGGGCAGAGAGAGAAGTAGACCCCCTGCTGAGCAGGGAGCCTGATGTGGGGCTCAGTCCCAGGACCCTGAGATCATGACCTGAACTGAAGGCAGGTGCTTAACAACTGAACCACCCAGGCACCCCTTGATTATACCTTAAGAATATGCCCAGTAGGCCAATTTAAGGATATTTCTCTAAATTCCCTCCTTTAATCCCTTGATTTCAGGATTAAATCATAAAGTACTGAAGTAGACAGTTGTTTCTTTCTATCCCCCCCACCATGGTAACTGTATCCCATATTTTTCTCTGAGGAACTGTCAACCCTTATTCCCTATTATATAGCCATTCAGTTTTTTTTTTTCTTTAAAGATTTACTCGTTTGAGAGAGTGCATGCACATGAGTGAAAAGAGGAGCAGGGAGAGAATCTTAAGTAGACTCCCTGCTGATCCTGGTGAGCGACTCATCTCATGAACCTCAAGATCCTCACCTGAGCTGAAACCAGGAGTCAGAAGAATGCTTTAACTTACTGAGACACTCAGGTGCCCCACAGCCATTCAGTTTTAATGACATTGATCTCACCCTTAGCTTTAGGGGAGAGTTTGATTAGCTTAAAGCAGTCAGTGAAACCCAGCCATTTGAACATAGTGATTCACTCACAGTGACTCACTGAAGGTCAGTGAGATGTGAAGTCATGTTTCGGGGTTCCTTATTCCAGAGAGCTTCCTTGCGAAGTGCTGTTTAGATGAGAATGCATGTAGCTCTCAGAATCTGCTTGCAGTCATTGATAACTTATGTCTTAGGATTGGGGATTGCTAGCCTTAGAACAAAACAAACACCAAAGAAGGCAGAGAGAAGAAAGCAGAGAAACCAGATCTTTAGTGTTATCACTGAACCAAGCTTTTATGAAGCCATTTTACCTTTGGTCTTGTTAGTTAAATAACCCAGTAAATTACTTTTATTTTTGCTATTTGAGTTGGATTTTCTGTTACTTGCAATTTCAAAACTTTTAAGTAATAGCACCCAGCTTACTCCTAAACCACCTATAATTCACTTCAGGTATCTGGGAGCCTGCACTTAGGAAGATCAGTTCAAAGGGTATGCTGCCAGGTGAAATAAATTTGTCAGCAAGTACTGGTTGAACTGCTCATCTGTTCATTTATTCAGTTTATGTTTGAGTACCTACTCTGCCAGACCCCATGCAAGGTGAAGGAGGTGAAGATTGGTTCTTGCCCTCAAGGAACTTACAGTTTAAAGGAGGCAAGTAATAGTTAATCAAATAATAGTCAAGTAGTAGTGAAGTGTCTTTCTTTCTTTTTTTTTTTTTTTTTAAGATTTTATTTATTTGACAGAGAGAAACACAGCCAGAGAGGGAACACAAGCAGGGGAAATGAGAGAGGGAGAAGCAGGCTTCCTGCTGAGCAGGGAGCCCGATATGGGACTTGATCCCGGATCTCCGGGATCATGACCTGAGTTAAAGGCAGTCGCTTAACCAATTGAGCCACCCAGGTGCCCCAAGTGTCTTTCTTCTTGAAATAAGCTTCTCTCTGGGCACCTGGGTGGCTCAAAGGGTTAAGCCTCTCTGCCTTCGGCTCAGGTCATGATCTCAGGGTCCTGGGATCGAGTCCCACATTGGACTCTATGCTCAGCAGTGAGCCTGCTTCCTCCTTTCTCTCTGCCTGGCTCTCTGCCTATTTGTGGTCTCTCTCTCTGTCAAATAAATAAATAAAATCTTAAAAAAAAAAGAAAAGAAATAAGCTTCTCTCTCCACACCATTGTTTCAGTTATCTTTGTTTTAGAATGTGCTGCTGTGTCTCATTTGTATTTCTTTATTGTAATATTTCTACCTTATAGTAGAGTATATAGTTTTACTACAGTTAAATAATATATATGTATCTCCACCTCATTTGTTAATCTCTATAGAAGCATGATGGGTAAATATACTTGAGCTGTTAAAAATTGTTACTGGTATATAAAACAGAAAGTCCGAAATGAGCAAAGGAAGAGCTGGTCAGAGGGTTTCTAATTGCTGCTGATACTTCTAGTGATATTCAATTCCATATGGGTCATGCGTTGCTTTCAAGTGTCTATAGACACTAAGGGTGCGCCGCAGAAAGATGTAAATGTGCACATGCACGAGATTCTATATTCAGTTTCTAGGAGTTCTTGAATTCACTAAAACTCTCAGACATTGAACTCTCAGAGGTTAACAGTAGTTAAAAGTCTCAGAGGTCTCAAGTAAATCTCCATACCTGCCACTAAATGATGCTCTAGTTTTTAAGCTTGCTGGTGAGCATAATATACCCCCCAAGCTGAGTGAGTTCAGCTTCCTTGAAAAATTTGTAATAGAAGAAGTACACAGTGTTTGCTCACTTTCAGAGTGCTATGTACTAGGTTATGTATTAGCTATGTACCTACCTAATCTAGGTACTTTGTACACAGTATCTTAAGGTTTTTTTTTTTTTTTTTAAGACAGAGAGATCACAAGTAGGCAGAGAGGCAAGGAGAGAGAGAGGAGGAAGCAGGCTCCCTGCTGAGCAAAGAGCGGGAAGCCAGGCCAGGACTCTGAGATCATGACCTGAGTGAAAGCAGAGTAACATAAATTTACTGCCTTAACCACCAAGCCACCCAGGTGTCCTCGTACACATTATGTTTTTCTTTACTGTGATTCGGTACTGTTTGTATTATTACTGTTTTAATTCTGTAACTGAGGAACCAGATACCCCAGTAGTTTAAAAGTAAGTTGCCCAAGTTTAGATAAGCCCATAAGTAGTGAAGGTGGATTTCAAATCCATACCTTTCCTCTTTCCACTAACTGTTCTGCTTCTTAAGTAATTGATAGAAAGTGCTTAGATTGGTCCCAGAATGTAGTAAGCAATCAAATTGTTGCTGCTGCTGTTGTTCATTTATTTATCAGATTTTTTTTTCTTTTGAGTGACTGGTGTTCATACCATTACTTCTTAAAGATAGAAATGTTTTTTCTTAGGACTCTTAGATGCAAGGAAACAGTATCCTTTTCAAACTAGATTAAATATCATAGTGAATCTTGTGGGTGGGTACTGGGGTTTGGGGCAAGAAAAGTTGCAGGATATATGAGAGAGTGGAGTCAGGAAAAAGTTCAGAAACCCAGATGGCCACTACTGAGTTATTGCAGACTTGCCTTTTTGTTAGGTAACAACTTTATTGAGATATTGTTCACATACCACGCAATTCACCCATTTAAAGTATATAATTGAGTATTTTGGGGGGGTATATTAACAGAGTTGCACAACCGTCACGAGTCAAATTTAGAACATTTCCATCACCCCCATAAAGAAACCCCTTAGCTATAACCCTCAAAACCTCTATCTCCCCAGCCCTAGACAACCACTTTCTGTCTCTGTGCTTACCTGTTCTGGACTTTTATATGAATGGAATCATGTATTACAGATATTTCTGATTGACTTATTTTGTCATCCATGTTGAGGCATGTATCAGTACTTCATTCCTTTAAATGACTAAGTAATATTGCATCCTTTGGATATCCATTCCTCTGTTGATTGGGTGTTTTTGCTATTAGGAATAATGCTGCTAAGGTTCTAATAACGTACAAGTGCAACCTAAAGTCCTGTAATTCCAGTTTGTAGGAAAGAGAGAAGCCTGATGTTTTTTTATTGCTCTGGGCAGTCTTTTGGAAGAGAAAAGAGTTATTTTTATTAGACATTTTGAGTGAGGACTCTTGAGCCAGGAGTAGAACTTACCTAGTCCTACTCACCTCAATTATAAGATGAAACCACAAAGTCCAGGGGGGTATATGAGTTTTCCCAGTGCCTCCAAATTTAGTATCTGTGATTTTAATAGTTTTTTGATCTGTAATAATCAGCATGCTATCTTTTTTTTTTTTTTTAAATGACAGTAGGTTTAAGCAACTGTAAACATTGTTTTTAAAAAACTTTATTATGGTAAAATATATGTAACATAAATTTACTGCCTTAACCATTTTTATGTGTGTAGTTCAGTGACATTAAGTACATACACACTCTGCAAAGTTTCCAGAACTTTTTCATCCCAGACTGAAACTCCGCACTCATTGAACTCGCCAGTACTGCCTACCCTTGGCTGCCCCTGGCAACTATAATTCTTTCTGTTCTGTGAATTTGACTAGGTATGTAATATAAGTGGAATCATACGAACTTATTTATTTTTATTTTTAAAATTTATTTAATATCATTTTTATTATATTATTAATGTGGGCTTTAAACTCATGACCCTGAGATCAAGAGATCCATGTATTAGTACTTCATTTCTTTTTTTATGACTAAGTAATAGTCCTTTGGATGTACTACATTTTATTTTTCCATTTATAGGTCTGTGAACACTTGAATTGTTTCCATCTTTTGGCTTTTAGGAATAATGCTGCTATAAACATGGGTGTGTGTATATTTTTTTGAGCCCCTGCGTTTAAATCTTATGGTTCTATTCAGAAGTAGATTTGTTGAATCATAGAATAATTCTATTTTTAATTTTTTGAGGAACAGCCATACTGTTTTCCTTAGTGACTGCACCATTTTACATTCCTGCCAGCAGTGCTGCATAGCAGGTTCCAGTTCCTCCACACCCTTTCCAGCACTTCTTTTCTTTCTCGGTAATAGCCGTTCTAATAAATGTGAAGTGGTATCTTGTGGTTTTGATTTGCATTTTTCTAATGATTAGTGATGTTGAGCATCTTTTTGTGTTCTTTTTGGCTGTTTCTGTATCTTTGACAAAATGTCTATTCAGATTTTTTGCCTAATTTTTAAATTTGGTTGTCTTTTAAATTGTTGAGTTGTAGGAATTCTTCTGTATTCTCTTGAATATTACTGTTATGTATGCAAATCCCTTGTCAGATATATTATTTGCAATATCTTCTCCCATTCTTTGGATTGTCTTTCACTTTCTTTACGGTGTCTTTTGGAGCACAAAAGTTTTTTGTTTTTTTTTGTTTTTTTTTTTAAGATTTTTATTTTATTTATTTGACAGAGAGAAACACAGCCAGAGAGGGAACACAAGCAGGGGGAGTGAGAGAGGGAGAAGCAGGCTTCCCGCCGAGCAGGGAGCCCGATGTGGGACTCGATCCCAGGTCTCTGGGATCATGACCTGAGCCGAAGGCAGTCGCTTAACCAACTGAGCCACCCAGGCGCCCTGGAGCACAAAAGTTTTTAATCTTGATGAAGTCCAGTTTATTTTTTTCTTTTGTTGCTTATGCTTTTGGTATTGTATCTGAAGAAGCCACTGCCAAATCCAAGATTATGAAGATTTACTCCTGTATTTTCTCCTAAGTGTTTTATAAAAGTTTACGAGTCTTAGCTCTTACATTTAGGTCATGAACCATTGGGTTAATTTTTGTATATGCTGTGAAGTAGGGGCCCACCTTTATTCTTTTGCAGGTGGGTATCCAGTTGGTGCTACCATTGAATTATTTGGCATCTTTCTCAGTTCCATTCCACTTATCTGTATGTCTATTCTATGCCAAGTGTGGACTTGATTATGGTAGCTTTGTAGTAAGTTTTAAAATTGAAGTGTGAATCCTTCAACTTTGTTATTCTTTTTCAAGATTGTTTTGGCTATCCTGGGCCCCTCAAATTCCCATTTGAATTTTAGGGTCAGCTTGTCAATTTTTTTTTTTTTTTTTTTAGATTTTATTTATTTATTTGACAGAGACAGCAAGAGAGGAAACACAAACCAGGAGGGGCAGAGGAACAGGGAGAAGCAGGCCTCCCACTGAGCAGGGTGCTGGATGTGGTGCTCTGTCCCAGGACCCTGGGATTATGACCCAATCTGAAGGCAGATGCTTAACAACTGAGCCACCCAGGCGCCCCAGCTTGTCAATTTTTTATGAAGAAGTGTATTCTGCGGGACGCCTGGGTGGCTCAGTTGGTTGAGCGACTGCCTTCGGCTCAGGTCATGATCCCGGAGACCCGGGATCGAGTCCCGCGTCGGGCTCCCTGCTCGGCAGGGGGCCTGCTTCTCCCTCTCTCACTCCCCCTGCTTGTGTTCCCTCTCTCACTGTGTTTCTCGCTGTCAAATAAATAAAATCTTTAAAAAAAAAAAAAAAAAAAAAAAAAAAAGAAGTGTATTCTGGTAGGAATTGTGTTGAATCTATAGATAAGCTTGGAGAATATTGCCATCTCAACAGTAAACTGGCTTTTACTGTTTTGGATCTACATGGACCAATATTCTCATCTTTTAGCTCCTGAGTTTACATGTTTTCAGTTCAAAGGACATTCTGTCTAGTCTCTCAGTTTCATATCAAGTCCCCAACTTGGATCCTTGCTGCATTCAGGTGTCGTGGGGCCTAGAGGGACAGGATCATGAATGTAGACATATAAACATAGCTGCTCTGGGTTTATTCCTGTGGGTGAAGGAAGGAATTTCTCAAAAGAGGAGTGGGGTTTGAGAAACAACATAGACTTTTCCAGCACACTTTTCACTAATGGAAGCAGTAATTCAGGATAGAAAGGCTGTGGAATTCTTGGAAGGTATAGTGGAATAGAGCCTTGCAGTACATCCATGCCATGGTTGAGGCAGGAGGAAGAATAGAAGCCCGCAAAAACAGATAGCTCTTAAGAGAGAGAATTGAAGACAGAAGAAACCTCTGGAAGTGCAGTATAATGGAAGTCTGTCTGTCTCTGTCTTTAAATTTTCTTTTCTTTATCGAATGTAGTTGACACACAATGTTATGTTATTTTCAGGTGTACAACATAGTGGTTTTTTTTGTTTTTTTTAAGAGTTTTTATTTATTTGACAGAGAGAAACACAGCCAGAGAGGGAACACAAGCAGAGGGAGTGAGAGAGGGGGAAGCAGGCTTCCAGCTTAGCAGGGAGCCCGACGTGGGACTTGATCCCGGGTCTCCAGGATCATGACCTGAGCCGAAGGCAGTTGCTTAACCAACTGAACTACCCAGGCGTCCCCAACATAGTGATTATATATCATGCTGTGTTCACCACAAGTGTAGCTACAATCTGTTCACCGTACAATGCTATTATAATATTGACTATATTCCCTGTGCTATACCTTTTATCCTCGTGACTTTTTCATTCCAGAACTGGAATGAAAAGCTCTTTAGGAGGAAAGCAGAAGGAGCATTAGGTTGAGAAAAGCTCTAAATTTGATTGATAGGATTTTATTGATGACTAGATGTGCTTCAAAAGCTTGACAGATAAGTAATGGCAAAGTACAAGCTCACTTATTTAAAGAACATATTGCTTGTTTTAGGCAAAGATGTTCAACAAACTAATCATCAGAGAAATGCATCTCTAAACCACAGTGAGGGGGGTGCCTGGGTGGCTTAGTTGGGTAAGCATCTTCCTTCAGTTCATGTCATGATCCCAGGACCCTGAGATTGAGTCCTGTATCTGTTTCCCAGCTCAGCGGAACTCTGCTTCTCCCCACTCCCTCTGTCCACCCCACCCCCCTGTGTCCCCACCCCCCCTCACCCACCCGCCAGCGTGCGCATGTGTGCTAGTGTGTATGGCACAGGCATGCACACTCTCTTGTTCACTTTCTCTCAGATGAATAAGTAAAATCTTTTTTATTTTTATTTATTTATTTATTTATTTATTTTTAAAGATTTTATTTATTTGACAGAGAGAAACACAGCCAGAGAGGGAACACAAGCAAGGGGAGTGAGAGAGGGAGAAGCAGGCTTCCTGCTGAGCAGGGAGCCCGATGTGGGGCTCGATCCCGGGTCTCCGGGATCATGACCTGAGCCAAAGGCAGTCGCTTAACCAACTGAGCCACCCAGGTGCCACCGTAAAATCTTTTTAAAAAAATACCACAATGAGATTATCACCTCACAGCCATCAGAATGGCTATTATCAAAAAGACATGAATTCATAAGTGTAGGTGAGGATGTGGGGAAAAGGGAGCCCTCAAACTTTTTTGGTGGGAATGTAAATTGGTACGGCCACTATGGAAAATAGTAGAGAGGTTCTTTAAAAAATTAAACTTAGAATTACCGAATGATTCAGCAATACCACTTCTGGGTATTTATTTGAAGAAGATGAAAGATATCAAGATGAAAGATATGCACTGCTGTGTTCATTTTAGAGTTATTTACACGATAGCCAAGATAATGGAAGCAGCCTAAGTGTCCCATCAGTAGATGAATAGATAAGAAAGATGTGGCATGTGCGTGTGCACTCACACACAGAGGTATTACTCAGCCATGAAAAGGAATGAAATCTTGCCATTCGTGACAACATGAATGGACCTAGAGGGTGTTATGGTAAGTAAAATAGGTCAGGCAGAGAAAGACAAATGCTGTGTGATCTCATTTACATGTGGAATCTAAAAAGCAAAAAAATGAACAAACAAAACAAATAGATTCATAGATATAAAGAACAAACTGGTGGTTTCTGGAGGGGAAGGGAGTGGGAGAATGGACCAAATAGATGAAGAGGATTGAGAGATACAAACTTCCAATTATGCATAAGACATGGGATGTAATGTATAGCATAGGGAATATAGTCAGTAATACTGTAAAGACTACAGATGGTGACAGACTATAGGTAGTCTTACACAGTAAGCGTTTAATAATGTTTATAAATAATTACTGTCTTGTATACCTGAAATTAATATTGTATGTCAAATATACCTCAATAAACAAAAAACATACTGTAGGGTGTCTGGGTGGCTCAGTTGTTAAGCGTCTGCCTTTGGCTCGGGTCATGATCCCAGAGTTCCAGAATGGAGCTCCACATGGGGCTCCCTGCTCAGCAGGAACCCTGCTTCTCCCTCTCTCACCCCCCTGCTTGTGTTCCTTTGCTGTGTTTCTCTCTGTCCCCCCCCCAAAATATATATATATGCATATATATATAGCCTTTGCTAGACTAGTGTTTCACCGACTTTATTCATGTACTACCTTCCTTTTACTAGAACAGAGAATCATCTATAGTATTATTTAATATTTTAAATAGCTCCATGTTTAAAAATTACGTGCATTTATAATACATTTATTTTTATTTTTATTATTTTTTTTTTTTAAGATTTTATTTATTTGACAGAGAGAAACACAGCCAGAGAGGGAACACAAGCAGGGGGAATGAGAGAGGGAGAAGCAGGCTTCCTGCCGAGCAGGGAGCCTGATGTGGGACTCGATCCAGGGTCTCTGGGATCATGACCTGAGCCGAAGGCAGCTGCTCAACCAACTGAGCCACACAGGCGCCCCAATACATTTATTTTTTAAAGGAAACTTTAAAACACTACCATATATAGAAAACCAATATAGGCATTGCTGCTACAATGTGATAAATGTTCCTGAAAAATCCATACATTTTGCCAAATCATACACCAAAAATAACAGGGCTTGTAGGTAAAATGTGGACAGACCACCTAACATCTATTCAAAACTCCTAATCAGAATGTAAATTCTAACAAATATTAACGTAGTTCAAAAGACAGTTTAAATTCTTAATTAATATATACCATAGTAAATATAGAACTTTAACCTTTTTTTTTTTTAAGTACTTTACCTTTCAAAACGGTGAAAGTATTTTGGTGCTCTTGTTACAGACTTAAGGGTTGAATGATAACATCATCATTAGTAAAGAGGCAAAGCAGATGGAAGTTTCTTTGCTGAACATGTAGTGATGTATCGAGGGTGAATGGATGTGACTCAGTGTTGCATGTTGATTTCTTTTTTGCAGAAATAGGGAGAACCATGTTAAAAGCACTTTTCCAAATACGTAGTCAAAATGAATCCAGAAGAAGCTGCTAAGAGAATAAGAATCATAGGTAGTACTAGATTCCTTTGCTGCTGTTTTAAAAGAAGCAACTGTTAATTTTTAGTTAGATATTATGGTCTGTCAGTGGCTTTGAGTTGGAAATATTTTTTTAAATTATTTTTTTATTTAAAAAAGGTTAGGAGGTGCTAAAGAAGTATTAAAGATACCAAACGGAGACTTTTCCTTGTCATGATTTTTATGTGTCATATTATGTCATATCCACAAACTTCCTAAAATAATTTTATAAACTGTGACTATATAGGCCATGCTTTGGGAAACCCTGTGCTGTTAAGACCCTTTTATTTATGTTCAACTACCTAGAGTATCTCAAGACCCAGCACAGGTCTCCCTACCTCCTCTACAAGAGTGTACTTAAAGGAATATGGGATCATATAAAACTTTAAAAAATGTGGACTTTTCCTTACTTTTTCTCTCTCAGTTCTCTGAGGAGAAGAAAACGCCATCATATAAATGAGAGCTGTTGATGGTAATTTGAGCTTGCTAATCATGTAATTTGTCTTTTTTTTTTTTTTTTTAAGATTTTATTTATTTGAGAGAGAGAGAGCATGGGAGGGGAGGGGCAGAGGGAGAGGAAAAAACAGATTCCTTGCTGAGGAGGGAGCCTGATGCAGGGCTTGATCCCAAGACCCTGAGATCATGACTTGAGCTGAAGGCAGATGCTTAAC
This sequence comes from Spilogale gracilis, assembly GCA_004023965.1. Lineage (NCBI taxonomy): Eukaryota > Metazoa > Chordata > Mammalia > Carnivora > Mephitidae > Spilogale > Spilogale gracilis. The sequence goes on along the minus strand of PITA01022747.1, from coordinate 15,382 downwards.
CTACTGAGCCACCCAGGTGCCCCCTAATATATGCGAATCCTTGTCTCTGATGCACAGTTATCTAGGGATTTCCCTCCACTGGCCTCCTGGGGATTCCATTTGCTTCTTTCCTGTGTGGATGCTATTTCCTAGGTCTCAGCTTTTTCTCTTTGTTGATTTACTGTTACTCATCTAACAAATTCCTTGAGAGAAGGATCATGAAGAGTAAACATTTTGTAATTTTTAATGTCTGAAAATAGCTTTCTTCTATCTTCATTGATAGTTTGGCTGATGATTGTAAGTTGGAGATAATTTTCCTTTCGAATTTTAGAAGGCTTTGCTACATTGTGTCTTCCAGTGTTGGGAAATTTGAAGCCATTCTTTTTTTTTCCTATTAAAAAGATTTTAGGAGGGACGCCTGGGTAGCTCAGTTGGTTGAGCGACTGCCTTCAGCTCAGGTCATGATCCCGGACACTCGGGATCGAGTCCCACATCGGGCTTCCTGCTCGGCGGGAAGCCTGCTTCTCCCTCTCTCACTCCCCCTGCTTGTGTTCCCTCTCTGGCTGTGTTTCTCTCTGTCAAATAAATAAAATCTTTAAAAAATAATAATAAAAAAGATTTTAGGGAATTGGGGTGGCTCATTCATTTGCCTTCTGCTCCGGTCAGGATCCCAGGGTCCTGGAATCGAGTCCCACATCAGGCTCCTGGCTTGGTGGGGAGTCTGCGTCTCCATCTGCCCCTCTTCCCCTGCTTCGTGTATGCGTGCACACACGCACTCTTTCTGTCTCTGTCTTGCAAAAAGTAAATAATCTCTACACCCAACATGTGGCTTGAAACCCATGTCCCCCAAATCAAGAGTCAAGTGCTCCACTGACTGAGCCAGCTAGGCTCCCCTGAAGCCATTCTTATTCCTGACTCTTGGTATTTTTTTTCTCTAGAAGTTTATAGGATCTTCTGTTTATAGGATCTTCTGTGCCACGCATTTGATGGACTCTGTTTTGATAATTCCAGTTAATCTGATAGCTCAAGTCATTTGGTTGTGGTTTTGTTCTCTGTGTGTTTTGCTCTTTATTGTATATGTTAGGGGTTTTCCTGAAATGTCTGGTAATCCTTAGCAAGTCTGTATTTTATTTTTAAAAGGATAGGATTAAACAGCTGATTGGAATCTTTGAGTGCAGTGGGTTATACTTACTATCTTTGAGTTTCATTGTAAGGTAGAGAAACTCATTTCAGTTTCACTGGGCCTTGTTGCCCACCTATGAAAGAAGCTGTTGGCTTCTGCATTCAGTTACCATTGTTTTCAGACAATTGCTTTCACCTGTACCTGGCATCTCCAGCTCTAGAGACCTTCCATTTTACCTTTTCCAGGAATAAACTCGTCTGATTAGAAGGGTTTCAGAGAGGTCTTTGGGGACTAGGCTATTGAGTTCTACTTTTCTTTGAAGGAGTATAAAAAAGCATGAAATAATCTTACTCAACACTTAACCTGCTGATGGAAAGCTGACCTAGTATGAAATTCTTAACAAATATTTCACCTACTGGTAATGGTTTTATCAGTCAGTATCTTTACCCTTTCTAAACTTTTAGAAGCTTTTGTCACTTCTAAGAAGTCCAAGTAGCATCACAATACTCCTTTTCCGGGTTAAACCTCCCCTGACCAAAAAAAAAAAAACCCAACAAAACTAATCAGATAAAATAGTGGCCAATTCCTTCAGAAAATAAACTTAGCTTAAAAACAAAATCACTCAAAGCCAGTTTTAAATATGAAAAATATGACAGTAGCAGCACTTATAATTCTTTTTTACTTAGTAATTCCATTCTTAGGATGTTAGTCAAAATACCTATATCTGAAGGTGTTTATTTCAAGTTCTCTGTTAGGACAAATAAGGCACACTATTGTTTGTAAGATGGGTTCTGATTTCAGAGATTTTAAAATTTGAAAAAATATGTGACTTAAAAATAGTAAGAATTATATCCAACACAATGGAGTATCATTATAGAAATGATTATCAAATATTTAAAATTAAATTGGAAGAGAATACTGTAGCACAGGATTTGGATCAAAAACACAGTTGTGCATATATATGGACAAGGATTAAGGCCGTTACTAGCTCCAGGGCACCGTTGCTAAATAGCAAAGGGTCCATAGCTCAGGTAGCAGGGCTGCCTCCTTCAGGTATTTGAATAAGGAGAATCCCTTTCCCCTAGGCTGGTGATATCTGAGTTATCAGGCACATTACTTAGCAAGTGAAGCATGGACTTAATTTCTACCCTCTCTCATTTCCTATGCTGAGTATCCTTTTTTTTTTTTTTTTTTTTAAGATTTTATTTATTTGACAGAGCGAAACACAGCTAGCGGTAACACAAGCAGGGGGAGTGAGAGAGGGAGAAGCAGGCTTCCCACCGATCAGGGAGCCTGACGTGGGGCTTGATCCCAGAACTCTGGGATCGTGACCTGAGGCGCCCCTATGCTGAGTATCCTTATGTAAGGCAGAAGCTTTTACTGTATCACTATAAGGCACAGTGTTAAGTGCTTTATGAAGATGGGACAGTTTTTATAACAACTTAATGAAGTATTACCTTCTTTTACAGTTAATTCTTCAGCTCAGGCATCTTCTAACTCCATAATTATGAACCTACTGCTTGTGTACTTAATTTGCAGTATACCAGCTGGAGTAGTTGTTTAACACCTAAGAACCTTTCAAAGGCTTCCCATTTCACTCAGTAAAAGTAAAGTCCTTACAGCGACCTATAAGGCAGTGTGTTATCTGCATTGTCCCATCACCCCTCAACTGTACTTTGACTTCTCTGAATTTTATAAATTTTAAAAAAATATTTTATTTATTTGACAGAGAGAAACACAGCTAGAGAGGGAACACAAGCAGGGGGAGTGAGAGAGGTAGAAGCAGGCTTCCCGCCGAGCAGGAAGCCCGATGTGGGACTCGATCCCAGATCTCCAGGATCAAGACCTGAGCCGAAGGCAGTCGCTTAACCAACTGAGCCACCCAGGCGCCCTGAATTTTAGGATATCTTTTCTGTTTTTTGTACACAGGACACTCCTGCTTTAGGGTTTTCTCTGGCTGTTCCTTTTGCCTTGAGGTTTTCTCTGGCTGTTCCTTGTACCCTGAATGTTTTTCCAGCTGTCTGCAAATCAAATTCCCTGACTTCCAAGTCTTGGCTCAGCTCTTACCTCCTCAGTGAGGCCTACTCTGACCAATATAAACTGCAACTTGTCTTTATTCCCTCAGCAGTGATTATAACCCACTATTATGTTGTATAATTTATTTTACTGTGTGTCTCTCTGCTGGAAGATATATTCGAATACCAGGGATCTTTGTCTCTCATTCACTGAGGAAACCTAAGCAACTAGAGCAACACCTGGTACATAGCAGGTGTTCAGTAATGTTTATTTATTGCATGAATGACTGAGTGAAAATGGTATGGGAGAAGTTAAGCATTTGGCAAAAGTCCACACAGCTAATAAAAGGTGGAGGTAGATACTGAACTGATATTTATGTGTTTTGTTTCTACTCTTAGAAGATAATATCCAGAGAATGTGTTAGGATGAGTAAGATTGTGGGTAACTTTTTCTTTTATCCTCCCTCCCCAAATTTATTTTTTATTATGTCCTATTTTTTAAAAAAGATTTTTATTTATTTATTTCACAGAGTGAGAGATCACACACAGGCAGAGAGGCAGACAGAGAGAACGGAGGAAGCAGGCTCTCTGCCGAGCAGAGAGCCAGATGCTGGCCTCAATCCCAAGACCCTGAGATCATGACCTGAGCTGAAGGCAGGGGCTTTAACCCACTGAGCCACCCAGGTGCCCTTTTATGTCTTTTTTTTTTTTTTTTTTTTTTTTTTAAAGATTTTATTTATTTGACAGAGAGAAACACAGCTAGAGAGGGAACACAAGCAGGGGGAGTGAGAGAGGGAGCAGGGAGCCCGATGTGGGGCTTGATCCTGGGTCTCTGGGATCATGACTTGAGCCGAAGGCAGTCGCTTAACCAACTGAGCCACCCAGGCGCCACCTCTTTTATGTCCTATTTTAAATAAAAGCATAATTAAAAAATAAGTTACCAGAGTGGAAGGAAAAAGCCAGCTCTCAGGAAGCTAGAGCAGGCAACCACAGGGTTGAAATCTGGCACCTCATCTGAGGAAGAGCTTGTCTCACAAATGCAACTGATCATATCTGCCTTAAGAATAAAGAATGATGATGTGATAAAGTCCTGGTAAAAGTTGTGAGTTTGGGGCACTGGGTGGCTCTGCTCAGCAGGGAGCCTGCTTCCTCCTCTCTCCTTGCCTGCCTCTCTGCCTGCTTGTGATCTCTCTCTGTATAAATAAATGAAATCTTAAAAAAAAAAAAAAGTTGTGAGTTTGACCTTAGATATTTTGTGAGTACTCTTGGCGCTCTGTGTAACCTTGGATAATTTCATTTAACCTTTTTGATCCTTCAAAATCAGGATAATAGTCTCTCTCAGAGTTGTTAGGAGGATTAAATGATATGGTATGTAAAGAACTGATACTTACTATGGACACATTGAAATGTAAAGAGCTGTGTATTATACATTATGTTCTTAATAGTGTTGTACACACTGAAATGTAAAGAACTCAATAGCTATTAACCAGTATCATTATTATCTTTATTGCTACTGCTTCTTTGCTACAAAAGTTTTAGAAATTTTAGGGCGCCTGGATGGCTCAGTGCGTTAAAGCCTCTGCCTTCAGCTCAGGTCATGATCTCAGGCTCCTAGGATCGAGGCCCACATCGCGCTCTCTGCTCAGCAGGGAGCCTGTTTACTCCTCTCTCTCTCTGCCTGCCTCTCTGCCTACTTGTGATCTTTCTCTGTGTCAGATAAATACATAAAATCTTTTAGAAAAAAGTTTTAGAAATTTTAGAAATATTTGATGTGTGTATCTTGTTACCTTGTGAGTTTTGGCACGTGGCAAAGTTGAGAGCAAACTAATATTGTTCAGCTAACTGTAACAGGCTTTGTTAAATATGTATATTTTTCATGAATGTTTTTGGCTCTAATTTTATATTATATTTTACAAATAGCCATTGTTTCCTTAATAATTTACATAAATTTTAGATTATCTACCATCCATTGGTTTTGAAGTCTTGCTTGAGTATCTCCTGTGGGTCAGGTGACCTGCTAAGTTCTGGGAGAACAAAGAAGGCATGCACTCTATCCTTAAGGAGCTTGAAGGTAGGTAGGGAGGCAGACATGTAAATAAGTGTAATACAACATGGGAAATGCTGTTTATATATTTAAATAATATGACTATGAAAAAAATGTAGGGAGTAGTAAATTCTTTATGATTAGGGAGCGAAGAAAGGAAGCTTAATAAAGAGGGAGAATTTCAGGTGCTTGCCTGAAGAACATTACGGACCAAAGCCTCAGTAGAGGCATATAAAATTCTACTGAGGGGCTGCACTCAAAAGAAAGACTGCTGGAAACCAACTTTGTACAAGGGCTGCAATCTCTGAAACAATCCAGAAAAGACTTTTTTCTTTTTTCTAAGTTGCAAGATTGTAAATAAGTATAATCTTTGTTGTATATGCTGTGTAGAAGGATTTAAAGTGGGGAAGGAATCTACAGTAAATTCAGTGAAATAGTTAACACCACACTCTCATTTGGTATTTTCTTTGAAAGGCGAAAAGAACATTGTCTCAGCAGGCAGGTAATGGAAGGCCTCGTGACAACAAGAGTCATTATAAGAAGTGATAAATGAGAATGTAGAGGAAGGGCTATTTTTAGAGAGAGATGAATATTAGAAATTCAGTAATTAATTTAGTAAATAAGACTATATAATGTCAAGAACCATGGGTATATACGTTCCATGCCTTAAAAATGGCATATTAATTGGGGTGCCTGAGTGATTCAGTTGGTTAAGTGCCTGGCTCTTTCTTGGTTTCCACTCAGATCATGATCTCAGGGTTGAGCCCCATCTTGGGCTCCAAGCTGGGCAGGTAGCCTGCTTGGGATTCTCTCTCCCGCTATCTCCTCCCCCCAAAAAAGTGGCACATTACTTCAAAATTAGTCAGCCAGGTAACCCAATCAGCATTGGAGAATGGTCTCAGATTACTGTCAGTGTATCCATTAAAGTAGGTATCTTTACAGTAAATTTGAGTGATAAGTCACAAAATAACTGAAACTGAGAAAAGAATGGAAATTCAGTGTACTGAGTTTTTTGAGTACACATAGCAGTGAAGTACATGAAAATAGGAAGAATTACATGAAGTAGGAGAGCTGCCTGTTTCTAAATGTCATGTAAGGTAGAATTAGCACACACACAGTTCATTGGGAGGGCTATGAAAGACACTTTAGGACTAGATGGATCCTTTAAAAAAGTGATCATTCAAGGGTAAGGAAATGTATTTTGTATGGGTTTATGCATTTTGAGAAATTTATGTAAGGTTGTCTAGGGATTCTGGGCTTTCAAACTTAGTGGTCCACAGTGAAGAGTATTTTTTTAAAAAAAATTTTATTGAAGTAATACCACACCCCATGTGGGGCTCGAATTCAACCCTGAGGTCAGGAGTTGCCTGCTCCTCTGAGCCAGCCAGGCACGCTAAAATGAACATTTTTATACTGTTGCGTGTACCTGAATCGAAGATATCTCAAAATAATACTTACCTGTATTATGTGTGATACATTCTGTCCTTATTTTTGAAGAAAGCTGATCATAACTCACCTAAATGATTTCCTGACAACTAGTGGAACAGACCCCATAGTTTGAAAAAGTTCTGAGTTACAGTCTAGGAAAAAAAAAAGACTTGAGTTTTTGAAGTTTCTTCTCTGAAGAATCTGAGTGTTAAGGTACTGATTCTTGGGGTGCCTGGCTGGCTCAGTCAGTAGAGCATATGACTCCTGATCTTGGGGTTGTGGGTTTGAGCCCCTCATTGGGTGCAGAGTTTACTTAAAAATAAAAAGTCTTTAAAAAAAAAAAAAGGTACTGATTCTGTCCCTTTCTGAAACCACATTGATGCTATTTTAGGTATACTACAAAAAGGGCTCAGGCTGTTTCACCAAACAAATGTTTAAGTTCAGGGAATTTTTGTGATAAAAAAGCTACTATTATGTACATATGAAGAGAGATATCTGGGAAATTTATTTTTGTTATCATTGGACAGAAATGATACCAAAGTTGTCTTCAAGTGGTGTACTTAATCCTGTTAAAGTATACAAACAATATACTTTTATGTAGGAGTTTAAAAGTTTGCATAATACCAAGAAACACATTATGAACAGTTTTTTTAATGTTTATTTTTGACACTACAACATGTATAGTTCTTTATTATTATTTTTTAATTTGTTTTGAAGAGGGACAGGAAAGGAGAGACTCTCCAGCAGACTTCCTGCTAATTGAGGTGCCTGATGGGGGGGGGCTTGATCCCATGACGCAAGCCAGAATCAAGAGTTGAATGCTCAACCAACTGATCCACCCAGGCGCCCTTATAGTCCTTTAAAAGATTTAAAAAATTTATTGCTGACTGATAATGTGACATTGGCCTCATTCTGTCATTATGGAAAATAATTTACCATTTTAGGAGTGAAACCCAGTAGTTTTTTTCCCCCTTAAATGTAAAAGTGTATAAAATACTTCTTTTGTTTGTTTCTTTTCTTTTCTTTTTTTTTTTTTAAGATTTTTAAAATTTATTTGACAGAGACAGCAAAAGAGAGGGAGAGCCAAGCAGGAGGAGCGGCAGAGGGAGAGGGAGAAGCAGGCTCTCGACTGAGCAGGGAGCTTGTTGTGGGGCTCGATCCCAGGACTCTGGGATTATGACCTGGGCTGAAGGCAGATGCTTAACATCTGAGCCACCCAGGCACCCCTAAAAATACTCCCTATTTAAAACTTAAAAGTTTTTAAAAACCTTTCTCAGGCATAACAAAGTAGGATTTTTCATAACTTTTCATAGTGTTTTTCCTAGACAAAAAAGTCTGGTTAAATATTCTTTATTTTTAGAATCTTAAAATTTTTAATTGAAGTGTAATTGACATAGAATGTTTCAGGTGTATAGCATAGTGAATGGACATTTATATTCATTGCAAAATGTTTACCTTGGTAAGTGTAGTTAACCACCTGTCACCAAAGTTATTACAGTATTATTGACTGTATTCCCTAGTGCTGTACTTTCCTTTCCTGTGACTTATTTTATAATAAAGTTTTTACCTCTCAATGCCCTTTGCCTTTTTGGCCCATTCTACAACTCTTCTCCGCTTCAGAAACAATCAGTTTGTTTTCTGTGTATGGAATCTGTTTCTGTTTTTGTTTTGTTTTTTAGATTCCATGTTTAAGTGAAATTATACAGTATATGTCTTTCTCTAACTTATTTCATTTAACTACTACCATCTAGGTTCATCCATGCATCCATGTTATCACAAATGGCAAAATCTCTCTTTTTTATGGCTGAGTGGTGTTCCTGTGTGTGTGTGTGTACGTATGTATGTACACACACCACATCTTTATCCTTTCATCTGCTGTTTGGACGCATGGCATAGGGTTGCTTTCATGTCTTAGCTATTGTAAATAATGCTGTAGTGAATATAGGGGTGCATATATCTTTTCAAATTAGAATTTTTGTTTTCTTTGTATGAGTACCCAGAAGTGGAATTACTGGATCATGTGGATTATCTTCTGTTTTTACTTTTTTGAGGAACTTCCATACTGTTTATATAGTGGCCGCTCTAGTTTACATTCCTACCAGCAGTGCACAGTTTCTCTTCACAGTGTCACCAACACTTGTTGTTGTGTGTGTGTGTGTGTGTGTGTGTGTGTGTGTGTGTTTTAAAAATATTTTATTTATTTATTTATTTGACAGAGAGAAACACAGCTAGAGAGGGAACACAAGCAGGGGGAATGAGAAAGGGAGAAGCAGGCCTCCCACCAAGCAGGGAGCCTGATGTGGGGCTCAATCCCAGGCCTCCAGGATCATGACCTGAGCCGAAGGCAGTGGCTTAACCAGCTGAGCCACCCAGGCGCCCGTATAAGTGGTTTTATATGTACACTAGCCATTCTGACAGGTTTGAGGTGATAATCTCATTGTGGTTGTGATTGTGGCATTATGGAAAATAATGTGGCATTTCTCTGATGTTGAGCCTTTTTTTTTTTTTTTTTTTTTTTTTTTTTTTTTTTTTTTTTTTTTTTTTTTTTTTTTTTTTTTTTTTAAAGAAATGCCTTCAGGTCCTCTGCCCATTTTTTAATCAGATTGTTTGGGTGGTTTTGTTTTTGTTTTTGTTTTTTTTTTTGCTATTGAGTTCTAGGAGTTCTTTATACATTTTGGATATTGATCCCTTATTGGATATATTGTTTGCAAATATCTTCTCCCATTTATTAGGTTGCCTTTTCATTTTGTTGACAGCTTCTTTGGATATGCAAAAACTTTTTAGTTTGATATGACCCAATTGTTTATTTGCTTTTGTTGCCCTTGCCTGAGGAGACAGTTCCAAAAAATATTGCTAAGGCCAAAGTCCAAGAGTTAACTGTCTGTTTTCTTTCAGTTTTATAGTTTCAGGGCTTATATTTAGGTCTTTAATCTAATTTTTTTGTGTATATGTGTGCATATGGTAAAAGGAAGTTATTTTACTCTTCTGCATATAGCTGTCCAGTTTTCCCAGCACGACTTACTAAAAATGAGACTGTCTTTTCACTGTTGTATATTCTTTGCTTTATTGTAGATTAATTGCCAGTGTAAGCTTGGGTTTATTTCTGGATATTCTGTGCTATTCCATTGAACTGTGTGCATGTGTTTTGTGCTAGTGCCATACTGTTTTGATTATTGTAGCTTTGTAGTATAGTTTGAAATCTAGGCTTGTGATGCTTCCAGCCTTTTCTTTCTTGCTTTGGCCATTTGGAATCTTTTGTGGTTTCATATAAATTGTAAGATTATTCTAGTTCTGTGAAAAATACTATTGGTGTTTTGTTAGGAATTGCATTTAATCTGTAGATTACTTTGGGTAATATGGGCATTTTAACAATATTCTTCCAATCTATGAGCATGGTGTATTTTTTTTTTTAATCTATTAATTGTCTTCATTTTCTTCAGTGTCTTAATAGTTTTCAGAGTACAGGTTTTTCACCCTCTTGATTAAATTTATTCCTAGGTATTTTATTCTTAAAATCTTTTAAAAAAAGATTTAGAGAATTAGAGAGGGCGAGAGAGAGAGCATGTGGCTGAGCAGAAGGAGAGGGAGAGAATCTCTGAGCTTGGAGAGAATTACTAAACGTGGAGCCCAATGTGGGTCTCGATCCCATGACCCTGAGCCAAAACCAAGAGTTGGTGGTTTAACCAACTGAACCACCCAGGTGCACCACTGGATATTTTATTCTTTTTAATGCTATTGTAAATGGGATTATTTTCCTAATTTCTCTTTCTGCTAACTTGTTATTAGTGTATAGAACTGCAACAAATTTTTATATTGATTTTGTATCCCGAAGCTTTACTGAATTCATTCTAAGGTTTTTTTTGGTGGTCTTAGGGTTTTCTATATATAGTATGTCATTTGCAAATAGTGACAATTTTACTTCTTCTTAGGAATTTGAATGCCTTTTATTTCTTGTCTGATTGCTGTGGCGAGGACTTGTAGCACTATATTGAATAAAAAGTGATTAGAGTGGACATCCTTGTTCCTGATATTAAAAGAAAAACTTTCAGCTTTTTACTGTTGAGTATCATGTTAGCAGTGGATGTCCTATATGGCCTTTATTATGTTAAGGTATATTTCCTCTGTATCCACTTTATTGAGAGTGTTTTTATTTTTAATCATAATGGATGTTGAATTGTTAAAGGCCTTTTCTGCATCTCTTGAAACGATTGTATGATTTTTTCATTGATTGGTTAATGTATCAGATAGTTGCAGATACTGACCCATCCTTGCCTTTCTGAAATAAATCCCACTTGATCATGGTGAATGATCCTTTTAATATTGTTGAATTTGGTGTGCTAATATTTTATTGAGTATTTTGTAGCCATGTTTATTGGGGATATTAGCCTGTAATTATCTTTTTGGGGGGTGGGTAATGATTGTATTTTGGTATCAGGGTATGCTGGCCTCATGGAATGAATTTGGGAACATTCCTTTCTCTTCAGTTTTTTGAAATGGTTTGAGAGGATAGGTATTAAGTCTTCTTTATTTTTATTTTCAAAGATTTATTTATTTACGAGAGAGAACATGAGAGATGAGAGAGGAGAAGGTCAGAGGGAGAAACAGAGTCCCCATAGAGCTGAGAGCCTGATGTGGGACTCAATCCTGAGACTCTGGGATCATGACCTGAGCCGAAGGCAGTCATTTAACCAACTGAGCCACCCAGGCACCCAGTATTAAGTCTTCTTTAAAGGTTTGGTAGAATCTGGGGCACCTGGGTGGTGCAGTCTGTTGGGTGTCTGGCTCTTGGTTTCAGGTCAGATTGTGATCTCGGGGTTGTGAGACCAAGCCCTGTGTCAGGCTCCATGCTGAACACAGAGTCTGCTTTAGAGTCTTTCTCCCTCTCCTGCTCATGTGTGCATGCTGTCAGAGAAATAAATAAATCTTAAAAATGATCTCAGGGACCCATGATCTCAGGGTCCTGGGATTGAGGCCCACATCGGGCTCTCTGCTCAGCAGGGAGCCTGCTTCCTCCTCTCTCTCTGCCTGCCTCTCTGCCTACTTGTGCTCTCTCTCTCTGTCAAATAAATAAATAAAATCTTTAAAAAAAAATGAGTCAAAAAAGAAATCAAAGAGGAAATAAAAAAATAACAAATGAAAGCAGAAACCCAATGTTCCAAAATATATGGGACACAGCAAAAGCAGTTCTAAGAAGGATGTTTATAGCAATACAGTCTTACAGGCTTACCTCAAGAAACAAGAAAAATCACAAACAATCCAACCTTACACCTCAAAGAACTAGAAAAAGAAGAACAAAGTCCAAAGTCAGTAGAAGGAAGGAAATAATAAAGAGCAGAAATAAACCAAGACAAAGAAAATAGAAAAGATGTATAAAAAGACTGAAAAATTATATACCAACAAATTTGACAACCTAGAAGAAATGGATAAATTCCTGGAAATATCTAATCTTAGAAAACTAAATCAAGAAGAAATAAAATCTGAGCAGACCAAATTTCTAGTAATGAAATCAGTAAAAACAAACAAACAAACAAACAAACAAACAAAAAAAACCTCCTTAAAAAAACACAAGTTTAGGACCCAATGCCTTCACAGGTGAATTCTACCAAACACTTATTCATTCATTCATTCATTCATCATTCATTCATTCATTTAAAAAATTTTTTTTTAAATTTTTATTTATTTGACAGAGAGAAACACAACCAGAGAGGGAACACAGGCAGGGGGAGTGAGAGAGGGAGAAGCAGGCTTCCCTCCAAGCAGGAAGCCCGATGTGGGGCTTGATCCTGGGTCTCCAGGATCATGACCTGAGCCGAAGGCAGTTGCTTAACCAACTGAGCCACCCAGGCGCCCACTTTTTTGACTCATTTGTTGTTTAGTAGCGTATTGTGTAGCCTCCATATGTTTGTGTTTTTTCCTATAATTGTTTTTTTATTTTAATACCTTTGTGGTCAGAAAAGATGCTTGATAAGATTTCATTCTCCTTAACTTTATTGGTACTTGTTGTGTGGTCTAACAAGTGATCTATCCTCGAGTGTTCCATGTGCACTTGAAAAGAATGTACACTCTGGTTTTTGGATGTAAGAGTGTGTGTGTGTGTGTGTGTGTGTGTGTGTGTGTGTGAAGTCCATCTGGTAATACATCATTTAAAGCCACTGTTTCCTTACTGATTCGTCTGTATGAGCTATCATTGATGTAAGTAGGGTGTTAAAGTCTCCTGTTATTATTTTATTACTGTCAGTTCATTTCCTTCCTTGCCTGCCTTCTTCCCTTACTTCCTTCCATCTATCCATCCATCCATCTATAAACTCTGTGCCCAACATGGGGCTTGAACTCATGACCTTGAGATCTAGAGCCACATGCTCTACTGATTGAGCTAGCCAGGCACCCCTGTCAACTTCTTTCTTCATGCATGTTAATATTTGCTTTATATATTTAGGTGCTTCTATGTTGGATGCACAGGTATTTACAATTGTTACCTCTTCTTGTTGGATTGATCCCTTTATCATTATGTAATGCCCTTCTTTGTCCTGTTACAGTCTTCTGCTTTAGAGTCTGTTTTGTAAGATAAAGTGTTGCTGTCCCATTTGTTTTTTTATTTTCATTTGCACAGAATACCCTTTTTTATCCATTCATGTTCAGTCTGTATGTGTCTTTAGGTCTGAAGTGAGTGTTTAGTAGGCATCATGTAGTTGGGTTTTGTTTTTTTAATCATTCATTCATTCACTGTGTCTTTTGATGAGAATGTCCTTTATGTTTAAAATAATTATTGTGATATAGGTATATACCTTTGCCATTTTGGTAGTTGTTTTCTTGTAGTTTTGTAGTTCTCTGTTTCTTTTTCTTTCTCTTTCTTTCCTTGTGATTTGGTGACTTTTTTAGTGTTATGCTTGAATTCCTTTCTCTTAACTTTTTTGTGTCTGTTAAGGTTTTTGGCTTATGGATACCATAGGGTTCATATATAATGTCCCATATATATAGCAGTCTATTTTAAGTTGATGGTCACTTAAGTTCATACATTCTGAAATGTCTTTCTTTCTTCTTTCTTTCTTTCTTTCTTTCTTTCTTTCTTTCTTTCTTTCTTTCTTTCTTTCTTTCTAAATGAACTTGCGTGTGTGTGAGAGAAAAAGAATAAGAATAAGTGGGAAGGGCAAAGGGAGAGGGGAAGAGAATCTCAAGCAGACTCCATACCAAGCGCAGAACCCAGCTCGGGGCTCAGTCTCACAACCCTGAGATCAGGATTGAGCTAAAACCAAGAGTTGGAAGGGCGCCTGGGTGGCTCAGTGGGTTAAAGCCTCTGCTTTCAGCTCAGGTCATGATCTCAGGGTCCTGCTTCCTCCTCTCTCTCTGCCTGCTTGTGATCTCTCTCTGTGTGTCAAATAAATAAATAAAATCTTAAAGAAATAAATAAATAAAACCAAGAGTTGGGCACTTAACCAACTGTGCCACCCAAGTGCCCCCCTCCCTCCGTGTTTTATTTGTATGATGTCACATTTTACATCTTTTTATTTTTTTTTTATTTTTTTATTTTTTTTTTTACATCTTTTTATTTTGTGTATCCCATAACTATTATAGACATAATTGATTTTATTATTTTTGTCTTTTAACCTTCATGCTAGCTTTATAAGTGATTGATATTTCTTTACTATATGTTTGCACTTTTTTTTTTCCTTGAAAGAGCAAACACTGGCAGGGTGAGTGGGAGAGGGAGAAGCAGGTTCCCCACTGAGCAGGGAGCCTGGTGTGGGGCTTGATCCCAGGACCTTGGGGATTATGACCTGAGCCGAAGGCAGACATTTAACCAACTGAGCCACCCAGATGCCCCTATATGTTTGCTTTTAGCAGTGAAACTTTTTTCTTTCATTTTCTTACCAGCCAATTTTTTCCACTTAAATAAGTCCCTTCAACATTTTTTTTTTTTAAAGATTTTATTTATTTGACAGAGAGAAACACAGCTAGAGAGGGAACACAAGCAGGGGGAGTGAAGGAGGGAGAAGCAGTCTTCCTGCCGAGCAGAGAGCCCGATGTGGGACTTGATCCCGGGTCTCCAGGATCATGACCTGAGCCAAAGGCAGTCGCTTAACCAACTGAGCCACCCACATGCCCCTCCCTTCAATATTTCTTGTAAGGCAGGTATAGTGGTGATGAACTCTAACTTTTTTTGTCTAGGAAACTCTGTGTCTTCTTCAGTTGTGAATGATAGCCTTATTGGATTGAGTATTCTTGGTTGTAGGCTTTTTTCTTTCAGCACTGTGAACATATCATGCCACTCTCTGGATTGCAGTTTTCTGCTGAACAGTCAGCTCCTAACGGTTATGGAATATGAGGGTTTCTCTTGTATGTAACTGGTTGCTTAGGGTTCCTTTTTTATGTAACTCATTGCTTTTCTCTTGCTGCTTTTAAGATTCTATTTATCATTAATGTTTGACATTTTAATAATTATGTATCTTTGTGTGGACTCTTTGGTTCATCTTGTTTAGGGCTCTTTTTGTTTCCTGTACTTGGATATCTATTTCCTTTCCCGGGATAGGGAAGTTTTTGTTGTCATTGTTGTTTTTAACGTAGGCTCCACACTCAGCATGGAGCCCAGTGTAGGGCTTACAGCCCTAAGATCAAGACCAAGGGGCACTGGGTGGCTCAGAAGGTTAAGCCTCTGCCTTTGGCTCAGGTCATGATCTCAGGGTCCCGGGATTGAGTCCCACATCAGGCTCTCTGCTTGGTGGGCAGCCTGCTTCCCCCTCTTTCTCTGCCTGCCTCTCTGCCTATTTGTGATCTCTCTCTCTCAAATAAATAAAA
>PITA01022746.1:5373-29855 GCA_004023965.1 Spilogale gracilis | reverse complement strand
CGGCCTCAAGAGACACCCCATGGCCTGGTGAGGACATGGGGAGGGGGTGCCCAGAAGAGCGGCCTCAAGAGACACCCCATGGACTGGTGAGGACATGGGGAGGGGACGCCCAGAAGAGCGGCCTCAAGAGACACCCCATGGCCTGGTGAGGACATGGGGAGGGGGTGCCCAGAAGAGCGGCCTCAAGAGACACCCCATGGACTGGTGAGGACATGGGGAGGGGACGCCCAGAAGAGCAGCCTCAAGAGACACCCTGAGTTCAGACCTCCTCCCTCCAGGCCCCTGAGAACCAGTGGTCGTTCATGCCACCCTCCGTGGGGGCAGGTTGCACAGTGACCTTATGGGAAGACAGGGAGGGTCTCTGTGGGTCTAACTGGTTAGGTTAAAATGAGACCATGCAGGATGGGGGGCGCCCTGACCCAGGCACCAGCGTCCTTATCAGAAGAGGAGAAACACACAGGGAGAGGCCGAGGCTGCGGGGGTGCTGTTCCCCACCCCCCAGAGCTGGGAGAGGCAGGAAGGACCCTCCCCTGGAGCCTGTGGAGGGAGGCCGTGCCACACCTCGACCTCAGACTTCTGACCCCAGAACGTGGGACAAGGAAATCCCGTGGTTCTCAGCCCGCTGGTCTGTAGTCTTGTTACAGTGACCCCAGGACACTGGCACATGCCTCTCTCATCCCCCCTTCTGCTCACAGAGGAGTCAGCTCCACTAACCCCGTGGGCCGGAAACCGCTGTGAGGACCTGAAGGGGACCTTGGCCCTCAGGGGACTGCTGCTTGGTGCCTTTTCCTTTTTCTTTTCTTTTTTTTTAATGAAAATATCCTGATGGGCTGTGTTAGTGCATTCTGGCTGCTGTCACAGAACAGCCCGGACAGGGCGTCCTAGCCCACAGCCATCACTTCTCCCAGTTCAGGAGGCAGGAAGTCTGAGATCACGCGGCCGCAGGGTCGGTCCCTGGGGGGATGCACTTCCTCGCAGACGGCCCCCTCCTCGCTGCGTCCAGGACGGAGAGTCCTGATCTCCTTCTTCGCCTGAATCAGGACGCTGATCCCCCTGAGGAGGGCCCCACCCTCGGAACCTTGCCTAACATCGGTTACCTCCTAACGCAGCCCGCTGCTAAGGGTTTCCACGTAGGACTTTGGGGGATACAATCATCCGGGCCCTGACACCAGGGCACGTTCTCATCATCAAACACCCACCACCCAGAGGCCTGGGCCTGGGTGTTGCTGGTTGGGCCCTCTGCAGCTGCGGCACCTGGAACCTTGCCCACATAGGCCTGGCCGCCTGACAGCCCCGCCCCCCTTGGAGCCACGCCTTTTAGTGGCTTCGTGCTTGTGCTTCTGAGGGGTGCACGGCGTCACCCTGCAAGAATTCAGGGTCAGAAATGGCGCCTGGGAGGCCGAGCATGTGCAGGGAAAGACCAAGAACCAGCCATGGTTGCTTGCAGGCAGGGAGGCCCAGAGCACAGGGGAGGGGGAGGTCCTATGCCTCGCGTCCTGCACCACCTCTGCCTGGGAACTCGCATCCCATGGCATCTTTATTTGTGTAAAAAGTCTATCCTTCTGCCTAGTGGTGTGGGGGGTCCAAGTGAGGCGGGGGCGGGACAAGCCCTTCCTTGGTTTCTGCAGCTCAGACTGGCCTCCCCCGTGCCCTGATCTGCAGGCTGCGGAGAGGCATCAAACCAGGACAAAGGGGATTTTCTACCCCAAAGACGCGAAAGCAAGAACTCAGACAAGCACTCGCACTCCCGTGTTCACGGCAGCACGACTCAGGACAGCCGGTAAGAAGGTGGGAACGACTCAAGCGTCCACTGATGGACGAATGAACACAACATGGGTGGCCCCCACGCGGGAACACGATCCAGCCTCAGGAAGGGACCCCGACCCCGGCCACGACGTGGGGGGACCCGAGGACACAGGGCTTGGCGAGAGGAGCCAGATCCAGGACACGTCCCGCAGGACCCCACGCCCAGGAGGGCCCCAGAGGAGTCCCGTCCACAGAGCGAGGAGGCGGTGGGAGCCGGGGGTGGGCAGGGGAGGGGAGTCCATGCTGCTGGGGACAGGGTCTCCATGTGGGGAGATGGAAGGTTCTGGAGACGGAGGGTGGGGTGTCACAGGACCGGGTGAGTGTGCTTCAGGCTGCGGAGCGGTGTGCCCAGAGATGGTTAGGATCATGAATTTTATGTGTATTTTGCCACCAAAGAAAGAAAGAAAGAAGGTGCTCCAAATGCTCAGGGGACGGTCTCGGTCCTGGCTTTGCCACCTGCGGCGCACACACACGGCGGCCCGGGGCACGGTCCCTAGCCGCCATCTGCGCTGGGCTCCCTCCAGGCGGCAGCGGAGCAGGCTGGTCTTCTGGGAAGGGCGTAGAGACCAGCTCTGCCGGCCTTCCTGTAGGTGCCAGGAGGGGAGCACAGGCGGTGGGCCAGGAAACCCGCCCCCCAGCCCGCCCTGCCGAGTGCCAGGTGTTCCTGGGAAGGGCTCGCTCCGGGGGCTGGGCCATTCCTGCCCCGAGCACGGGAAAGCAAGGCTAACTTGGGACACCGACCACCGGCTGGCTGAGTCCTTCCTGGTGGATGCAGCCCTGGGCTGCAGAGGGTTTCAGCCCTCGGTCGGGGGCACGCTCTGTCCACGTGGTTTGCCCCCTTTCTCACCCTCCGTCAGAGGGAAGAGCGCTGGGATAGGAGCAGGGGTCCAGGGCCTGCACCCCCCAGCTGGAGAGCCTGGAGCCTCTCCCTCAGTCTCCACGTTTCCTTGGACGCCAGAGAAGCCAGATGAACTCGGGGCTCTCTGGGAAGGAGGGAAGCAGAGTCCAAAGAGGTAGGGCCCTGCAGAGGGTGACTCCAGTGACCACAGACTAAGGGAAGCGCTGCTGCCCTTCCATCCAGAGCCCCGGCCGGGGAGCTGCTTACCTTATGGACTCCCGGCAACGACCCTGAGCATCAGGCTGGTTGACACCCCAGTTGCACCAAAGGGAAATGGAGGGTGGGGGGCAGGTGCCTGCCTGCCTGAGGGCTCTGAGCTGGGAGGGCTGAGCTTCTTGGGCCTGGCCCCTCAGCATCCATGCCCCCCGCCTGGGAACCCACGGGGACCTCTGCCCACCACCGCTGGGGGGGACTGGGCACCCTCACCTTCTCTGGTTACCTAATTTGGAAAACAAGGGCAGTTCATCGTGGCCAGGGGTGGGCCTGGAGCCCTCGGGGTAAAGCACGGCCTCCTTGCCTCCCCTCCCTCAGCTCGGGACCTCGGTCCTGGCACCAGCGTCCACCACTGTGCACCTTGAAAGTCCCTCTTCCCCCAGTCAGCTCCGGGGCAGCACCCACCTCAACTCAGACATCACCTCCTCCAGGAAGGCCTCCCTGAACACCTGCTCTCACTCTCCAGCAGGACTGTTACCATCAGTTTGCTCATCTAAGGTCTCACCCAGGGCAGTTCTGCCCCAGGGGACACTGGGTGACATAGGGACATCTGTGGCTGTCACGACGGGGGGAGGGGTGGTTGCTGGCATCGAGTGGGTGGGGCCAGGATCCTGCCTGACCACCAGCCCCAGTCCCCAAGACGTGGCCCAGTGTCCGTGGTGCCCAGGGAGCGTCCCGGGTGCAGCTCGCATACTCCGAGTGCCTGTCCTCACAACCACACTGGCAGCCCGGTGCCAGGAACACCCACCGGGAGCACTGCCAGACCTCGCTCTCTGTCCTTCCGGCTACTCCTGGCCTTGCGAGCCTCACGTGGGCCGGAGGGTGCCCGGCTCTGAGAGCCCGCCTCCGCGGGAGCAGAGGTCTGCATGAGCGGGAACATGAGTCAGGGAGCCGGGGACAGCACGTCGCATTCCGGGAGGCTGATGAGCTCAGAGCTTAGCTCCGGTGACCACTCTGCTGAGGAAGCGGCCTGCGTTCATCACCCCTCCTGGGCTCTGCCCACTGTCCCTGACGTGTCGCCAGGCCCGGTCACAGTCTCCCCTCTGGGGGCCAGAGGCCAGGTGGGGACCGGGCTAGAGCCTCCTCTCCTTCTTTCACTCACTCACTAAGCACCCGTGGGTGGTCGGACAAGGACCCGGGGACAGGCACAGCTGACCTGCACGGCACAAGACACGACCACATGGCCCCGGGCAGGCCCCTCAGCCCCTCCGCCACCGCTTTCTCCTCTGTGACGTGGACACGACGGGGCCCTGCAGGCGGCGGCTCGCCAGCCTGACCGAGGCCCCCCAGCTCCGTGCCGGCTCCCGGACGGCACTGCCCCGGGGCACTCACGATGTGGCTGCTCACCTTCTTCGAGGCCGCGGGATGTCTGCTCCTGCTGCTGCTTCCGTTTGTCTCTCTCTCTTTATTTTGGTAAAAAAACACACAACCATCGCACCTGTTTTTAGGCGTGCGGTTCATTAGCGTTAAAATATCCCTGTCAAGGTGCAATGGACCTCTGTAACTTTTCCACTTTACAGACCCTAACCACTGGCCAACACGAGCTCCCCGTCCCCCTCCTTCGGCCGCTGGCACCCACAAGCCTGAGTACCCAGGATACGCTGCGGGTCTCTTTCAAGCGCTGGCCTGATTAGGTCAGGCCCACCCAGGTGCCGTCTCTTCCGATGAACCCGGAGTCAGCGGCTCGGGAGTCTTCCTATCCTTGCAGGATCCCTTCTGCCATTTCATGTCGGCCTGATCTCAAGAGCGGCATCCCGTCTGTTCCCAGGTTCCCCACACCCGAAGAGCAGGGCTAGAGGGCGCCCACCTTGGGCACCCTCCTGGAAGATGGCCTGCACTGTGACCGTGGGTACCGTGAGGAGGAAGAAACACACAGCCCCGCAGCCTGGGGGCACCTCCTACGCGACAGGCTCTGCGGGGCTCGGAGAGGGCGGCCGAGGACTTCGGGGAGGAGGAACAGCTGGGGGAGATGAGGACAGGGTCAGCGGGGTCGGGGGGACCCAGCCCCCACGCTCAGGGAGGTCAGGTGAGCTTCCGGGGTGTGCGTGCCACCGGGATCTGAAGCTGAGCCTTCTGACGGACGTGTGCTCCTCCCCTTCGGCAAACGGACCCAGTGGTAGGGCCGGCTGCCTGAAGAGGGGGCAGGGAGGCAGACGGCTCTGTCTGCACACACGCGTGAGGGGGGCTCTGTGCACCTTATGGGCGTGTGACAGTCCTGCACGCTCCTCAACGGGGCGAAGCCAAATCTGCGCCTGCGGCGAACAGCAGGGATTGCGCCCACACGGTCGGTGCCCGTGCCGACTGCCCGGTTTTGCACCACCGTGACCACCACCGGGGGCAACCCGACGGAGCCGGCCGGGGGCCGTGCCGTGGGAGAGCTTGCAACTTCCTAGGGATCTGCAATTATTTCAAAATACGGGTTTTTTAAAAACTGAGGTGAAGCCCTCCATCCATTTAGGGTAACTGGGCCGTGCATTCCCCGAACACCTCTGCCCTGCTCCCCCAGTCCTGACCGCCCCCCAGTCCCCGCAACACGCCCAACAAGGAGGGGCTGGGAGTCGGACAGGGAGATGAACACACGGCCTGCTTGGCCCCGCTCGGGTGACTCTGTCCCTTCCTCCCCTTTGTGGCCAACAGGATTCTGAAAGCCACCAGATCCTGGCTCCTTGATGACGGACGTGTAGACTGACTGACCCTGAATCAGTCCTGGAAGCACGGTAAGACATGTAGGGAAGAAGGGGTTTGAATGAGTAAGCCTCCAAATCGGTCAACTCTGAGTTAATTCTGGGTGGGCCTGGCCTCATCAGGGGAGCCCGTCAAAGGGTGGGAGCGGGGGGACCTTCCTGAAGTGAGAGACTGGGAGTGTGAGGAGGCCAGTGGTCAGGACCTGACAACGGCCTCTAGGAGCTCAGGGCGGCTCCGGGATGGCCGCTAGCAAAACATCGAAGCTGGGCCCCACCGACAGCCGGAGTGATCTGGAGGCGGCTTCTTTCCCGTCCGCGCCTCGATGAGCACTTGGCGCTGGCCCACACGGCTGCCCTGCAGACCCCGGAGCTGACGAGCAGGGTCACCCGTCACACACCCTTTATGAGACGGCAGGGCAGGGCACCCCGGGTTTTCTGATCCCTGTCAGGGGCAGTCACACACAGCGGACGCTCCTCTCGCTCGGACATTCCCAAGGCTGGGGAGCGGTGAGCCGGGAATCATTGCACGAAGACCAAGACGGGTGCTTCCTAGAGACCACAGCATCACCCTCCAACGGTCTCCCCTCTCCCCCTCTCGTTACCGGCGCACGGATTCCACCTGTGGCCCTTAGAGGCAAGCCCCCAACGACCCACGGACCTGCATTTGGTGCCCCTGCCAGGAGCTCCTGGGCCCCTGAGTCCCTCTCCCTGCCTCCCGCTGCTGGGCATGCCCTGGCATGTCTGAGCCCTCTGTCCTGTGTGCCCACTGTGTCCTGCATCGGGGCTTCTGGGAGCAGCTATGAGCAGGGGAGCCCGGCGGGGCCCCAGCACACATGCTTGTGAACTGAGAGCATGAAGACAGAGGGAAGGAAATGAGGAGCCCCCAACCCACCGGCTTCCAGGGAATCAGGCTAAGAATGGGCCCTAGGAAGACGCAGGGACCCCCCTGCCTGCCACATGGGCCCCGTCCCCCCGCCCCCACCTTCCTGTCATAGCCGCAGCTGGATGATGATGACAGGCACGTGTGCGCCATGCCCTGCCCCAGGGAGGCTGACGGTGCGGGCGGTTGCCCAGCAACATCCCTGTGCCCGGAGAGGCGTGGTCTCTGATGCTATGTGGCCACAGGGCTGCTGCTCTGACGGCCCCACTGAGGGGGCCCTGCTCCAGCAATGCCCTGTGAGAACCCGCTGGGCTCCTGACTGTCAAATCGGTAAATTCACGTGGTGGTGGCACTAGCCAGCCCGTGAGCTAGAACCTTCCAGGGTCCGGGAGACGGCGTGGGTGGGAACCACAGTGGCGCATGTGGACAAGACGGCGTGACCTTGACTCCCCTTGGGGGCAAGAGGCCCGTGCCGTGGGGATTTCTCCTCTCACTGCGATGGACTTCGGGGCAGGTCACTCTCAGGGGGACATCATGGGCACTGTGGGGGGCTGCGCAGCCTCCCTGGCCCCACCCGCCCAGTCGTGATGGCCACAGGCCTCCAGGACGTGGCCGCATGGCCCCTGGGGAGCGCCTGCAGGGACAGGGTTTTGGGCACCGCGGGCTGCAGCAGGGCCCTGATTACGGATGTTGTGTGTGCTTTCCATTGGGAAGGCGGCAGCCCCGTGACCTTTTGCAAGCAGAACATTTTAAGGTTCTGACTGTCGATCTTGGCAGTTCTCGCAGAACAGCTTGTCCACAAAGAACTGATAATACCGCGCATTTCCACACGCCTGGGACTGACCGGGAGCGCCCTGCCGAGCTGGCTGGGGCTGGAGCTTGCAGCAGGAGGCCTCCAAAGCCCCCAGGAGAGTGAGGAGCTGTCGGAACACACACTCTGCTGTCTGAAGGTCACGGAGCTCTTGCACTCTCTTCTGGGAGCAAGAAGCCTAGACAATGCGTGTCTTCCCCCTCCCCCAGCACCATGGCCACTCTGCGGGGGCGTCCCAGGCACCGTGGGGGCTGGGCAGCATCCCTGGGCCCACCCGCTCGGTGCTGCACCTGCAGGATGATGACCACACATGTCCCCGGACACGGCCCAGTGTCCCCCAGGGGCAAGACTGCCCTCAATGAAGAATCCCAGATGTAACCTCATGTGTGCAAAATCTCATTTTTCTGGTGGCCCCATTTCGGGCACTCAGAGCTGCTGGTAGTTTGAGCCCCACTGCGCTGGAAATCGCAGCTCTGGTCACCGGATTGAGCTCAAAGACGATGTCTCATCCCTGTGGCTAGCACCACAAGGGCTGAACTCCCGAGCCCAGGTGACACCCCAGGCGAAAGGCCAGTGGCCTCGGGGGACAGGGGTCTGAGCTGTCCCAGGCAGTTGCCGGGCTGAAGGAACACTGGCTTGCTGTTCCAGGAGGCAAGCATCAGCTCCCAGCACCCCGAGCTTCCAGGCAATGGGAAGACCCAGCCAGCGGCCAGGATGCCTCGTACAGACACAGTGTGAGAGGAGCCATTAGGGCAGGGTCCTCATCCTGTCCCCACCCTGGGCCGAGTCTGGGGACATACGCGCTTGTCTTTACAGTGGAGGGAGAAGGTCCTGGGGTCGGGTGGGTGGGGCCGGGGGGGCTGCCCCGCCCCCAAGGTGCAAGGGACCCGTCCCAGAGAGTGATGTCAGCAGAGCCTAGGTGGCAAAACCTGCAGTGGGTCCCCAGTTCCTGCCAGGACGTCAGCTCTTCGAGAGCCAAGGGTTTCACCTGCTCTGGTCATGGCCACTGCCCCACAGCCAGCCCGGGCGCACACTCAGAAACCCCTGCGGAGGGGAGGGACTCAGTCTGTGGGAGGGTGAGCCTGCAGCCAGGCAGCACGCATCCAGGGGACTGCCCGGGAAGGCGTGGCACGGGCCAGATGGTAGGCCACAGGTGCTGCGGGTGACACGGGCCGGAGTCTGCACCCCGGAGGCCCAGCGGGGGCTTCTGAAGGTTGGTGTCCTCCAGGGAGCCGGAAAGGACGTGCTGCATGGGGCTAGAGCCAGCAGCCGCTGCTCCAGAAGATGGAGGGAAGGTTCCAGAAGCAAGACTCAGTCTTCGAGGTGGGGATGCACCCCCAATCATGTGCCTTCGCTTCTGTGCCACAGCCCCTGCTCTGGCCACAGGGCTGTCCCAGGTCCAGGATGGGTTTAGGGGTGCAGGTGCCCCAAGACCCCAAGGTCGCAAAGCCAGCGCTTCCCTCCTCCCCCAGTGGAAGGGGCCAGCCGGCAGATGCTGGTCTCAATCAGGGAGGCTCGGGATCTGCAAGGTGGGGGGTGTGGGGGGCCCTGGGACAGGGTGACCGGGGGACTCTCAGGGCTCAAACGTCCTGCAGGACGAGACAGGGTGGTCACCGAGCTCCAAGGGGGGCGAGCGGAGGGCTGGAAATACCCCAGGCGCCCGCGGGGCCCCTGCCTGCCCTGCCTGCACCCCCAAGCCCGGCCCGCGGGCCTTGTCCGCCCCCTCGTGGCCACCACGAGGAACTGCAGCACTCGGCCCGGAACCCCAAGAGCGAACCCCCAAACTGCGGCTGCTCGGAGATGGGAAGCCCAGCTGGGCTCTCGCTCGTGCGCCCGCCGCCAGGCGCCTCCCGCAGTGCCTGGCAGGCTGGAGGTGGTCCGCGAGGGACTAGTGAGTTAGAACAGCCGGGAAAGCCTGGCATCCCCTCCGAGGAGCTCCTGCGTGAGAGCCATCCACGCCCGAGACATCCCGTGCCCTCCAGCAGCACCCCTCCCCGGCCACGCTGCTCGGTGTCCCCACCCTGGCCCACAGGCGGGGGCAGGGGGCTCTCAGACCCATCAGTGAGTCCGCAACAGAGATTTAAGTTTAAGAGAAGCAATCCGAACAAACATAGGTAAACTGCTATCTAGCATCTTGCCAGAGAACACCCAAAAGTGAGGGCCAGTGTAGCAGGTCCGCAGGCGAACGCCCATGGCGAGGACAGGGGAACGACCTGCTCAGAGCAGTCTCCACAGCAGGGGGGACGGACTCCAGGCCCCGTCCATGCAGAGAAAGACTGAGAGTCCAAACACCATGTGTGAAGAGCTCAAGAACATCACCGATGACGGGCGAGACCCCCAGCAGGGAGGTCAGCAAGGGCGCCTCTTAGAGAAGGCACGGCGGGGGCGGGGAGGGGGGAGGCAGAAATCCCCCAACCCCACCCAACAGCCCAGAAACCCGCCGGCTGCTCGGACGGCTGGGGGGACGGCCTTGGAGAGCCAGCACTTGCGGAGGGCGCGCGGCTGTTGGAAGGGGAGACCAGGGCACCCTGATCTCTCCCTCTGTCACACACATAGCAAACCCATGTAGGGGAGCTCACCCCCGACGACCACCGGCCCAGGACGCACACTGCTGGCGTGAACACGTTCATTGCAGAATGTAGAAAGAGAGAAAAACAGGAAACCAAACACCCCAGAAACCAATTAAGTCAACTATAAAATTATTTTAAAAGGAGTGACGAACAATTTTCCCGTGATGTGGGATGCTAAGCCGGCGTCAGGAGAGATTCCTGACAAGGAGACCGTTAAAGCACTAATCCTATCTATCCAGAGTCACGCGTGTGGGTGAACTCCCCAAGGGATGGGGGGCGCTCTCCAAGCTGCCGGCACGTGGGCACCAGGCGGGGGCTCCGGCGGCCTTGCTTCTCCTATGCCTGCATTGTCCTTTGCACACGTCGGTCCCCCTCCACCCGGGCAGCTGCTGGTGGTCTCCAAGCAGCCCCCGGGCTGGCAACTCTGTGACATGGGCGCCACACGGGAGACCATCTATGCGAGACTCGCTGGGTACCCACATGTCATGTCCGACCCAGGGCGCCCACCGCAGCCCCTGGCCTCTGTCCTCAGACACGGCCTCTCTTCTGAGCGAAGCCGAGCCACTTCCCCTGTAGCCCTACCGAGGTGCACGTTACGGGCCCTAAAACTCGCCCGCTGAGAGCAGAGAAGGCAAGGAGTCCCTGGGAGGGCACCAGCTGGCCCGAGCACCCCCACGCGGCTCCTGGCGCACACCCAAGGTGAGTCCCGTTCCCAGCCCAGCCGCCGGCGGCCAGCAAGCACCTTCCCGTCCCCGCAGACGGGCCTCTTCTAGGAACTTCATGGAGACAGACCTACGGCATGTGCGTTTCCAGGGTCTGCTTCCTCCTCTAACGTTTATCTAACCATGCATGCTCACAGCCTGGGAACATCCAACATTATGAAGACATCTGTCCAACGTCCCTCAAACATAGTGACAAGCGAACACGACAGGAATCAAAGGTCCATCAGAATTTCTGCTGGAAATTGAAGTTGACTCTAAAGACCACAGGACAGAGAACATGGCCCGAGAGCAGCAGAGCCCTTCCTGGGCGGGCAGAGGGGAGCCTGGGGGCCACCGCAGGCCGCTGTAGCCTCCCCCGGCTCACAGAAGGAGAAAAGCCCCTCGGCACCCTCTGGGAATGACAGCAACAGATGGACAGACGGAGCTCAGAGAGCAGGATCTGAGCTGAGACCTCCTGAGGCCACGGAGTGCCTCAGTCGCCAGGACGGGCACCAGGTTTCAGAGACCCATCACGGCCAGGGTCTCGGCTCTGCTCCCGGCAGTAGCTCGGGACGCGCTGCCGTCCGCACCATGCCAAGTTCCTGCCTCTCTCCTCAGCCCAGAACAGCCAACCAAACCCCATATTCGCTTCCGGAGGAAGAAAACATCATGACACTGACCTGTGGCGTAGCTGTCTTCAGCGTGGAGGTCCAGGAACCACACGTCTGCTCCCTGGAAGAAAAATGGGACAGTTCAGTGGGGCCATAGTTGGTCAGAACACGTGTCCGTAGGGGCAGCAGTGAAGAAGGGTCTCGGGCCCACGGCCAGACCGCCATAGAGACCATTCTGGGGGTCCTGCCAGCCTCAGGACAGGCCTCCTGCTGCAGAAGTGGGACTTGAGAAGGCAGTTTGCCAGGAAGGTCTGTGACAAGTTCACAAGGTCATCTGGCTACATTTTCCAAAGGCTCCCTAATGGTGTTCGCCCACATGACTCTGGGAGGAAGAGGTGGAAACTGAGCCAAGCCCCAGCGCACCCCCTAACTCTGGGGGTCAGCCTAAGGAGACATGAGGACCAAATGCAGGGTGGGCTCTTGGACGGGGTCCTGGGGCAGGGAAAGGACATTAGGAGCACGCTGCTGAAATCTGGACAGAGTGGAGCTAGGTTCGTGGACGTGCACGGTCGCCACAAACGCACCGTGGGTCCGGGAGGTGTGGCCCCCGGGGGAGACTGGGCAGTGCGCAGAAAGCCGCTCTCTCTGAAACCCTCCTGAAAATCTAAAACTATTTTAGAATTAAAAGGTTGTTTAAAAACAACTCGGAGTAGCTGGCTGGCTCACTCGGTTAAGCATCTGACTCCTGGTTTCAGATTAGGCCATGATCTTGGGGTCGTGGGAGGGAGCCCCACGTCAAGCTCTGTGCTCTGTAAGGAGTCGGCTCACCATTCTCCCTCTCCCTTTGCCCTTCCTCATACTCTCTCTCTCTCAAATAAATAAATCTTTTCCAAAAATAATTCAAGGATTTAAATGCTGGTTCCCTTTCTGGGGGTTCAGGCCACTTTGTCGTCAACGGGGGGCTCGGATGGAGAACTGAGATCCCCACTGTCACCGGCAGGTGGCATCACGGGCTCAGAAATGCGTCAGTCGTGCGGGCAGAGAGGCTGGAGCCCTAAGGTGGGGGCGGGGTGCAATTATCACCACTAGCAGCGTAAGGGCTTTTCGTCAACCCTAAAGTAACCGTCAACCCTAAAGTAACCGTGTCCCCATCAGCTGTCACCTCCCCTGCCCTGCTCACCAGCGGAGGAGCCTGTTCTGGGCGTGTGGTGGCTCGGGTCCGTCCCTGGGGCCGCGCGTGGGGGCCACACTGTGTGTGTGACCCTCACTACTGATGGGACACTGGGCGTCTCCACCTCCCACCCTGTGAGCATGGTGGCATGAATCCTCTCTGCCTGCATGCGCACCTGCTGCAAACCTCCACCGCCCAAGCCCCTAACACCAGCCCTGCCCTTGAACTTGAGCTCCCAGGTGCCCGCCACAGGCACCCCCACGGCGGCTGTGCTCAGCCCAGGCCGGCTCTGTCCCAGCCCGTGAGGCCGCAGGCTACCAGTTGCCCCCTGGGTCCCGGCTGTCCCTGTGACCTTCATCCACAATGCTGACCTCCACTCTCCCCATCAGAGGGGACCACAAGCCCTCTGGGCGGGCCAGCAGCGGGACGAGGAGCCGGGACCAGAACTGCAGAGCCTGTGGCCCGATGAAACTGAGATTCCTCCTTCAAAAATCAATGCCAGGCTTGAAGAGTGACGGCAGAGCCTGAGGAGCCCACTCAGACCCCGGCCCGAGGCACCGCCGGGAGGTACGGCCCGGGAGCAGGATGCAGACCTCAGACACGCACGGAGGAAGCTCGGGAGGAAAGCGGCCGGTGCCGAGGGAGAAATAAATCACACCTGCAAACGGACACTTCTCAGCGGTGGCCAGCGGGGCCCCCGTGCCGCTAGGACGACCGCGACGTCTGTACTGGGCAGCACTCTTACAACCTGGGACCCTCCTCTTGTCCACACGCCTCCTGTCTCTTTTCCTTTCTTTTCCATTGAGACCAAATTCACCGACCATGACCTTCACCCTTTTCAAGTTTCCAGTCCAGTCTTTTAGGATATGTGCAAGGTCGTGCTGTCAGTGGTGCTCTGACCCCAGGACTTGGTCCCCGCCAGCATCAGAGTCCGGTCCAGCGTCCCAGGAGGGGTGAGGGCCCGCTGTGCAGGGGCCCCCGTTCTGCTGGTCGCCACGCTTCACCGCACCCCACGAACACAGCGCACGTGCCGTGACCCCAGGCGGTGCTGAGGGAAGGCCTGCAGAGCCGGGGAGACCCGGCTGCCCCCACAGAGCGGGGTGGCATGGGCCAGATCCCCACAGGCGCGCCTGTGACACGGGAGGGGCCAGGACTGCGCTGTGGGCCCGGGGACGGTCACAGGGGCCTGGGGAGCGCAGACGTGGCCTGGAGTGAGCCCCGTCGCACAGACCCCGCTCTCAGAGAGGGAAGACGAAACTCACGATCACAAGCCAAGGTGCTCCAGGGCTCCCGCCTGTAATTTCCCAGTGGTTTCTAAGGCCCTCGTTTTTCTGAAGCCTCCGAGCGGTGAGTGGGGGACACAGCTAGCAGGACCCTTAGCTCCCAACCCTGGAGACTTGATACTGCCCAAAGCAGGGCCGAGAAACCGGATATGAGGGGAGATGACGGTGGAGCCCTGAGGCAGGAGTTGGGTGGGCTGCACCACCTTGAGCCCATCCCCTCGACGAAGCCTCGCAGCGGGCCCCAGCTGACACAGGACGGCTCCCCTGGGAAGAAGGCACGTCACCACCCCCTGTGCTCCGCCAGAGCTCCGTCAGAGGAATTCTTCAGAGGGCTGGCCCAGCCCTGCCATGTGCGGACGTGACTGCTCCCCCCCTAGAATTCAGGGTCCCCGCAAGCCCCAGCAGGGTGGGTCATTCTTGGGCCGGATCGGGGGCACCGAGCAGCCCCACCCACCCACTCGAGGCCAGGGTAACCCCAGGCCCTACAGGGGAGGAGGAGGGGCTCTGCTCCACAGCCTGCACCGCAACTTCTGGAAGCTTCTATGTGAGGCTCTGTGTCCAGCTGGACACACTAGCTCACGAGCTGTTGCCCCCTCTGAGTGCCCTGTCCCCTCTTGGGGAGTAAATCCCTTTTCGGGTAGAACCCTGTTATCAATCTCCCCAGCCGGGGGAGAGGTGGGGGCAAAGCCTGAACCGGAATGTCATCTAGGACGTCAGTCAACGATCATGTATCAATATCGGCTCATTGATGACAACAAACGTGCCACACTAAAGCAACACAGCAACAACGGGGAAATGCGGAGGGGGCAGGGGCTGTGCGGGAACTCTGTTTTCTGCTCAATTTTTCCATAAACCTAATGCTACTCTAAAAAGCAGTCTATTGGGGCGCCTGGGTGGCTCACTCATTAAGCCCCTGCCTTTGGCTCAGGTCATGATCCCGGAGACCTGGGATCGAGCCCCACATCGGGCTCCCTGCTCGGCAGGAGGCCTGCTTCTCCCTCTCTCACTCCCCCTGCTTGTGCTCCCTCTCTGGCTGAGTTTCTCTCTGTCAAATAAATAAATAAAATCTTTAAAAAATAAAAATAAAAAGCAGTCTATTAAGAGAGGATCTTGAGAGACAGATTAGAATTCTGATTTTAGAAAGGAGGAAGGGAGCGGGGAGGGGAGAGGGAGACCATCTTAGACCAGATGATCCCTCAGTGTTCACATTTCCGCAGTGATCCCTTCAACGAGCCATTATGAACCAGATGCAGACAGAAGTTGCTTCAGTCCTGGCCAAATGCATTTCCTACTTGTCCCTCCCGCAAAGCCTTTACGAGGATGATTAACAATATAGTTGGGTGAGGATCAGCCTCTCCTGAACGCTCAGGCCTGGATTAACCTCCAGCAGAGCCATGCCCCAGGCCCAGGGATCAGAGCCCTAACAGAATCAGTCCCAAACCACGGCCCTCAGATTACTCCCAAATCCCATTTGGCCAAAAGAAAGCATATTGTGGCTGGTGATGAGCTGATTTCTGCAAGACAGCACCAAGCAGTCTTCACTGTCCAGGACACCCACGGGGCCCAGACGCCGGCGGGGTGTGATGTCGGGGCCTGGGACACCGAGGGCGCCCTGCTGTCAGCACCGACCCACCTGATGTCTAGTCAACCATCGGAAGTGCGTAAAGGTAAGCCCTGGGCAGCACTGAGCAGCACTGGGCTTTTCATTTTCCCGTTTTCCCAACATCTATTGACCTGGTCATCTGGGGAGACACAGGAGCTCACTGGGACCCAAGAACGCCAACGAGGGGAGAGCAGCCTAACAACAGGGGTGAGAAAATGAAATCCTGGGGATTTCATGAGTTATCAATACGTCAATGGCAGCACTGCGTTTCTGAAGGAAGCCGCTGCCACCTCCTTCCCTCTGAAGCAGGGTCTCTCCCTCCACCCACAGCTCCAGGGCACCGTGGGGTACGTGGGGCAGCACCTCCCGCCCCCAGCTTGCTGCAGCAGCGTTGGCCTGCCTGCCCGGGAGGCTGGATATAGCCATGCACCGCTGTCCTTCAGGCACCGCAATGATCAGCCCAGCCTTCCCGTCACCACAGCAACCATCTAAATTTGTCACCCAGACGAGGCTCTGATTGCAAATGAAGGGGGAGGAGAAGCCTGAGGGCCAGAGGGGACTGGTGGGGAGGCATCGAGAAGGGAGGTGACCGGCCAACAGTGGGGGGGGGGGGGCTCTGCCACAACAGACCCTGGGCAGGCGCCCTTGTCACACCCTGATAAGACTAGACAGGGAGAGCTTGCTTGACCCCAGGAGTAACGTGGTCTCCAGGAGCCAAGTAGAAGGCAGAAGGCGGAGGGAGTGCTAGGGCCCTGGGATCTCAGGTTCAGGGTGACTTGGAGGCCCTCCCAGCCTTCCCCCACTTGGCCCAGGTTGGGGGAGTCATCTGGTTCCCACGGGGACCATCACGGCTTATTCTGCTCTCACATTCGCCCCCCAAAATCTGGCACGACTGTCACGGGCGGTCATTGTCTGTGGGGGTGTCCTGGGTGCATCCCCAACCCCCACTCCCTTGATGCCAGGAGCCCCCCCGCTGTGATGACCGCAGACATCCCTGGGGACACAGGCAGGACCGCTCCCCTGTGTGAGGTCCTCAAAGCCCCAGCACCGGGAACTGTAGTATATGGGGGGGCAGGCAGTCGATTTGGGAGAGGGCCAATGTCTGACCAAAGAGAGAGAGAGAGAAAAAACAATATGTAGAAACAGATTTCTTTCTCCTCTCAGAATTAAATGGTGACACACTGTCTCATATCGGAGAGGCAGCACTGTGGTGTACTGTCTATCCTGACTTCCCGGCTCACGGCCTCCTCCGTGCCTCAGTTTCCAAATCAGTGACACAGAGATGATGGGAGCACCTACTCCACGAGTGCTTTCCAGATTAAACAGCTGAAAATCTAGGGGCGCTGGGGGGGCGGGCTCAGTCGGTAAGTGTCTGCCTTCAGCTCAGGTCATGATCCCGGGGTCCTGGGATGGAGCCCTGCATTCAGTTCCCTGCTCTGCTCTCTCTCCCTCTGCCACTCCCCTCCTGCGTGTGCTCTTTCTCTCTCTCTCTCTAATAAATGAACAAAATCCTTAAAAAAGCCAAACAGCTGAACATCTATAAGATGTTTCCATCAGCGCCTGACGTCCTTTTAAATCTTTTTTTTTTTTAATTTGACACACAGAGAGAGATCACAAGTAGGCAGAGAGGCAGGCAGAGAGGGAGGAAGAAGCAGGCTTTCTGCTGCGCAGAGAGCAGCCTCGATCCCAGGACCTGAGCCGAAGGCAGAGGCCTTAACCCACTGAGCCCCCAGGGCGCCCAGCACCTGACATCCTTAACAGCACATAACTGCGTTCTCGTTGGAGCTTCTGCGTACGTAAGAAGTGTCCGTCTTCTTCGTCACTCAGAACCTGAGGTACCGGCTTGGTCGACAAAACCAGGGCCCAGCAAAGCGCTCCCATGCAGGGCCAGGCGGGAGACACGCATTCTCTGCTCGGGCAGACAAACAGCTGCGGCCCCCCGTGCCAATAAAACTTTATTCACAAAAGCAGGAGGCCTGGGTCTGGCCCACACTCCGCAGCTTGTGACCCAGAACAGAAAACGGTCTGTTAAAACACAGCAGTATTTTAGCCGCAGATACGCATAGCTAGGCACCACGATCTCATCCCGAAACTAGACCCCACGTGGGTCACGCGGAGAAGCTCCACACCGCCCCAGAATGACCTCAGGCAGTCCTGCAACACAGAACACTCCCAAACGCAGAGCTGCCCCTTTTAAATTCCTAAGAGGGCAGTTGCTTTCCGTCACCTTGAGAAAAATCCATGTAAATACCTCATCCTGATCTTTATTGGCTGGCTAGAAAGCCTTGGCCACAAAGGGCACCCAGAACGTGCAGACCCGGTGAGCAGAGTCACCAGCGGTAACAGCCCGCGTGACACCCCCTGCCCCCGCCCCAACAGGACATGGTTCATGAGCAAGGAAGGTCTGAGAAAGCGCCACAGCCGGGGCCTGAGATGTGACAAGCCAAAGTCACCTGGGGTCCTGGATGAGTTTCTGGGGCAGAGAAAGAGAATTAGGGGCAAAGTAGAGAAATGCGAGGTATGGCATCCACTTAATAACAACAGACCCATACTGGGTCTCTTATCTGTGACAAATGTCCTACAGCGGGGGGGAAAACAGTGACCGCAGGGGACCTGGGTGTGGGCTCCGTGGGAACTCCGCTGCCTTCCCCATTTCTCTGGGGAGCTCGAACTATTCTAGAATGAAAGTTTACTGAAAAAGAGAAGAGAGTGACGATAGGCAATTAGCTGATGCCGGGGAAGGCTTCAGAGTGTGACTGAGGGAGCATGAAGTCCCGGTGACAGCACCTAATAATGACACGATTATATAAAACCTCCAAGAGAAAGACGCTAAAAACAGGATATGCTAATCAACAGGGGAAGTGTGCTCTGATGACAGGAACAGGGGCGGGGGAAGACAGGTGGCTGAGCAGTGGGGGGGGGGGCAGCCGGGGGTTGGGGGTGCGGGGTTCCTACTGGAGCTAGCCTCTGCGACATGGCAGGCTGACCCGAGCGTCAAGCATCGTGGCTCGTTCCCTCGGGAGGCCTGCTGAGTGTGCGGCCAGCACCCAGGTCTGGAGGAAGGCAAAGGTTTCACAGATGGAGAACTCTGGAAAGTAAGAGGGAAGTTGTGGTCCAAAGAAAGAAAGATAACAAAGAGAACATGGCACCCTGGTCTTTGCGAGTAACCTTATCAGACACGCTCATCCACAGCAGGGTCTTTCGCCCCTTGGGCCCACAGACATTCAGGGCTGGTTCATTCTCTGCGGGGGCATCCCGGGCACTGTGGGAGCTAAGCAGCATCCTGGCCCCACCCCACCCAGCAGGCTCCCCGCCGAGCAGGGAGCCCGATGCACGCCTCCATCCCAGGACCCCGAGATCAAGACCTGAGCTGAAAGCAGAGGCTTAACCCACTGAGCCACCCAGGCGCCCTGTCAAATACCACTTTTAATAAGGCGAGGTCTCTGAATTGAGAAGGAGGCAGTGCTGATGTTTCAGCGACTAGAGGCCAAATCTGGCCCAACACTTGCTTTGTAAATAAAGTTTTATTCAAACCCAGCCATGCCCATTCATATACACACCATCTACGGAGAGTCTGTACCTACAAAGGCAGGCAGAACCGTAACCACAACAAAGACCTGCAAAACTGAAATCACCTCCCCTCGGGCCCTTTATGGAAAGTCTGCACTCTCCTCACGGAGAGCTCCTACCTCCCCACTTCGAGGCCCTGCAGGGTTTTCTGCAGATGCTGGGCAATGTTCCGCTGCAGGAATGCACACAACACCCGCAGACCCCCTGGAGGCGAAGCAAACCCGGCCTGCTTCTGCTTGGTTCTGGCCCAGGAGGCCTGCCCCTCCCCACCCGCCTTCCGCGTGTCATTGTAGGTGTGCGGGGACTGCGGGTGAGTGGCAGCTGGAAGCACGTCAGCCCTCTCCGGGAGTGTGGGCGGAGCTGTCACCTCGACCCGTTCTCACCTGGGACACCGCAGAGGCTTTTGCTCTGAGCGCTGCTGATGGCCTGACTCTGCAGGTCAGCCCTGCGGCCTCCGGAGGGTAAAACGTGCTGAGTGAGGCTAAGGTCACCCTCCCGGAGTTCCAGCCGCCTCCACACAGCTCTGGGTCCTGGAGCTGAGACCCGCTGAATGTTCTGACATCTGAAGGTCACTTTGCTCCATGCTTTCCCTCCTCCAGCACTGTGGGCACTGGGGCAGGTCCCTCTCTGGGGGTGGGCACTCTGGAGGGCTGGGTGCCATCCCCAGCCCCACCGCCTCGATGCGAGGACCACTGCAGCCGTGACCATGAAAGATGTCCCCAGATTAAACTGCCTGCTCTCTTAAAGTAGTTCCTGGACGGACACATTGCGCCTGACTCCAGCTAACACTCGGAGGCTGAAACCCCCCGGGGAGGCTCGGGGGGCCAGAAGACCAGAATTCCGGACCTCGAGGTGGCCCACACCCAGCAAGTCCCAGCATGTGGTCCGCCGGGACTCCGTAGGTTTCCTGAAGCTCGCATCCTTCCTGATGGGAGCCTCGCCAACCACATGCGTTTCCCTGGGTGGCTATAACAAACCACCACAGACGCGGTGGCTTAAAACTGCAGGGACTTCTTCTCTCCCACCTCTGCAGCTGGAAGCCCGAGACCCAGGCATGGTCGAGCTCGAAGCCCGAGGTCACCACTCCATCTGTCCCCGGTGCCAGTGGCTCTGACCCTGCAGGGCCAGCAGCGGCCAGCCGTGGCCTTCACATGGACCACAAAGCATTCCCAGGCTACTTCCCCTCTCCTCCGTTCCACCTGGAAGGAGGGCCATGGCGGGGGTGGGGGGAGGAGTGTGCCAGCTCCAGCTGCCTGCCCTGGGGTCACACGTGTGAGACGGGCTCCAGAGCAGGCCGGTGGTGACGACGTGGGGTCCTGGAGGGAGGACACCTGGCTCGCTCTGTCACCACATGGGAAGTGGCCCGATGTCATCTGCTCTTCCAAGCACCCTGAGGAGCCGGGCATTATGAAATCGCCCGATTCTTAAATGTTGACAGTGATTCAAAGTTTAAAGGGTTCTGGCTCAGCCAGGGCATCACAATCCCAGGCCCCCAGAATCCTGACCTGAGCCAAGGTCAGATACCTAACTGTGACTGACTTAGCCACCCACATGACCCAATCATTGGCATTTTCTAGACTCTTTGAAAGCAGTTGTTTTTTTTTTTTTTTAATGGCTGCCCATACATTTACATTGAGTTAATATAATATAATATAATATATTGATGGACCAACTTCCTTACTATTCAGGTATTTAGACTGTTCCCAATTTCTGCTTCACAAGTAATACTGAAGGGAATATTGTCACACCCACCTCTGATTACCTTCTTAGTCTACATTTTTAGAGATGGCATTATGGGATCAGAGGGCATTAAATATTTTTAAGATTCTTGAAAATATGCTACTAAGTTATTATTGAGAAAGATTCCTCCATTTCATGCCAACCTCCTGTCCACACGTCCATCAACACTGGTATTTTTTATTACTCATCACCTGTTATAAAAGTGGAAAACAGAATCTTCTTTATTTATCCATAAACTTCTTTACTTTGGAATACGTTCAGATTTGCAGGAGATCGTAAAGATAATCCAGATAGTTCCGATACCCCGCACCCAGCTTCCCTTCTAACAACTCACAAAACCAAGGTATGTCGTTACAACCAAGACACAACATTGCTGCATTGCCGTGGACCAAATCCCCCGGTTTACTCCGATTTCACTAGTTTTCCCACGAATGGCCCTTGTCTGTCGGAATCCCATCTAGGACACCCCACAGCATTTATCACACTTTCCATACGTAGTCCCTAATCCCTAGAACCTAAGGTCTAACATCTCCGTCTTGCTGGTAAAACGAGTGTTCAGAGAGGCTAAGCGGCCAGTCACAGCGCTGGCGAGCAGCCTGGCCTGGACGCAGGCCAGGCCGGGAGGACTCCAGGTCTGGGAACACCGGGAGCACGGTGTCCGCTCTCTCCTCCCATCCTCACCTGCTCCGCGTGCAAAGGCGGGTCTCCAGCTCCCCGCTAAAGGACAAGGTGATCCAAGCACCGTGAGACAAGGGGAGTGATTAACCATGTGACAGAATCAAGTCATTCATTCTTCCCTTTAAATCACCACCCCGGGAAACTATCTCAAAACAATATGCCATCTCCTGACGTTTCTGGAAGCATCCTCAGGAATCGCCTTTGGGGAGAGTAAAAATCTTACACCTGGCAAATATGGTCCCACCGCTTAGCAACGCCATCTCGCCCTCAGCCCAAACTGGCCTGCTCCTGTCGGGCCACCCACCTTCCTCCCCGCTGGGTGACCCCGGGCTGGGGGGAAGGCATTCAGACAGTCTCCCGGCCATCCCCCACGTCTGGCCCTCACGTCTTGTGTCGGCCCCTGAGTGTAGGCAGGACCTGTGGCTTGCTTCCAACCTCCAGCAGCCAAAGAAACTGAGAGCGGCCTCCAGGTACCAGCCGGTGAGAAACCTGGCCGTGCCGGCAGCCCCAGGAGCGGGCCCGGAGGCAGAGCCTTTCCCAGGGGATACAAGTCCACAGCCCAGGCTGACAGTTTGGCTGTGGCCTGAGAGACCCTGAACAGAAGACCCAGCTAAGCTGCACCGGGGCCCCCGACCCACAGAAATGGGGAGACAGTAAACACGTTCCAGCCGCTAAGTCTGTAGTGATCCGTTACGCGTTAGCAGATAAATACAGGCTGTTTGCCAAATTCAGATCTACCCTCGAAAGACAAAAACATGGGGGCGCCCGCGTGGCTCTGTCCGCTGGGTGTCCCACCCACGACTCTGGCTCAGGTCCTGATCTCACGGGTCCTGAGACTGAGCTCCAGCAGTGGGGAGCCTGCTTGATTCTCTCCCTCTCCTCCTCCCCCACCCACATGTGCATGCACGCGCTCTCTCTCTAAAATAAAATCTTTGGGAAAAGAGGGATAAAAATCTGAAATGTATCTGAAACCTACAAATGTGTGTATCTGAAAATACAAGAGCGGAGCCGCCCACGCTCGGAGGCAGCATGTCCAACTCCAAATCCTCCCCAGGTGGCCGGCCGGGCGGGGGACACCTGCTCCGACGTGAGATCCGGGGGTGGTGAAGAAAACACAGGTTTCCTTGGCTCACGCTCCTCACTCAGACTTCTCGCACCCAGCGGCCCGGGCTCCGTCAGGCAGTTTTTGTGCGTTAGAGTCTGAAAGCTATTCTGTTGTGTGCCCCCAAGAAGAAAAACTGATTCAGGAAATAACACTATACGTTATATATATATCGTACTATTTTTCTTAAAACGGAACTGCTATAACGCCTCCCCCTCTGGCTGAGACGAAAATAGATAAAAATCCAGATTTTGACACACTCGAGATGGGGTAATGTTTTAACACATGGGAAAGGCGATGGGGTTGCAAAATGCTTTATATTCTTCAAACATGTTTCCAACCGTGCCAAACATCCCAACAGTCGGAGGAGTTCCTGAATGAACCGTAGCAGACCACATTCTGGGGGCCAGATGCACTGTGGAAACTAAAGGGTCTTTCTGCTACTGTGTGTGCTGGGGGGTGCTGATTAAACCCCTGAACCATCACAGAAAAAGGGAGTGTGGTTTTCATGAGACGCCAGGGCCCAGGGAACCCGAGGAAGGGCGAGGAATACGGCCACAAGACACAGGAACAACATGTATCTCTTGCACACAGTTCTCAGTGGAAGAAGTGGGACAGTTCTGCCCCCGAGGGACATTAGGGCCATGTCCCCTGGGACGTCTGCGGCTGTCACGTTGTGCCCCTGGCATCGAGGGGGCAGGGCCAGGGACGCCGTTCAGCTCTGCCAGCACCCAGGATGCCCCGCAGAGAGTGACCTGCCCTGATGTCAACAGTGTGGGGACAGGGGCTGGGGGTAACCGTGCTCCGTCTGGCCCTCAGATCTAAGGGGACTCCTCCATCTTTATTACAGAGCCAAATCTGTGTCATCACCACAGAGAGAAAAACGGCGGCTTAATTACATTTCCGTATGTGCTACGCAGCGTTTCCCTGGGGAAGATGGCGGCAAAGATCACCGGGAGACAGGACCTGGCCGGGCGTCTCCTGAGCAGCCTAAGCCCAGCTGTGACCCTGAGGGTCCCTCTGCCAACCGGACAGCCCAGAGCAGCCCTGGATCTCAGACATGTTTTCTCTGGCTTTGGTCCCTTTACAAACGAGGAGGGGCGGTCTGCCCCCAGGAGAGCCCGTGTGTGGTGCCCCAGGAGAGCGGGGGTGATCACGTCCGGGGGCAGGGGGCTACCGGCATTGAGTGGCCGGGGGCCCAAGCCCGCCCAATGTCAGCAGTGCCGAGGGGAGAGCCCGGCTCCCGGGCAGCGCGTCTGGAGGAGGACGGGGCAGCGGGTCAGAGTGCAGAGCAGGGGTTCCATCCACAGGTAACAGAGCCGCTGGAAACCCCGCAGAGCCAGGGGCGCGCCCACGGTGCTTGCAACAGTCTCATCTCGCCGCCGCCGCCGCCGCCGCCGCCGCCGCCGCCGCCGCGCACCTGAGCTAAGTGTTCTCACTTCCCCATTTACAGGTGAGCAACGCTGAAGGAGAGCCCCAGGAAGCGGGCAAGGGCTTCCGAGTTGGCTGGGTTTTTCTTCAACACCGCGATCTTTGTGTCCTCATCCTATGACCAGGGGCAGGCTTTACACCTGCTCAGATTTCCCACCCAGCACGCCTGGACCGTGTGAGGCAGGGTCTCTCGCCCCCAGCGCTGTGGACACTCAGGGCAGGATCATTCTCTGGGACGGGGCCGTCCCGGTTTGAAGGTTAGATCAACAACCTCAGTGGCCACGAGGGCGTCTGGCAGGGATGGGGTACTCCATGAATGCTTGGGATTTTCATTTTTCTGGGGGCTGGGGTGTGGGGGGCGAGGCCCAGCGTGGCACACTCTGGAGGGGGGTTAGCCCCTAGCCCTCCGAGTCCTCCAGGTGAGGGACAGCCGTGCAGCGGGCTCCTGGAGCAAGAGTGGAGACAGGATGGCCCCGTCACAGAACCCAGGGTCCCGCAAACCGTCATCGGGACACCACGAGCCCTCCTGTGCCGTCCAGAAACTCCTAATCCGCAGGGTCAGCAGCCTTGGGAAAACGGCACGCCGGGGTCCAGTCCCTCGTGTGTGGCTCTGAGTGGAAAGGGGGTGGGCAGCTGCAGCCGATGTGGGGCACCAGGGGCCCCTGGCGCTGAGGTGGGGGCCGCTGGGCCGCGGGTGTCTCAGGGCTCACACCGCCCACTGCTGAGCTCG
>PITA01022745.1:0-29747 GCA_004023965.1 Spilogale gracilis | reverse complement strand
TCTGTGTCCAAAGTCTCTCTTGTTTTGTTTCTCTCCCTGAGTTACCCTACTTCCCATTTCCTTTCCTTCTCCTACTGTCTTCTATATTACCCCTTTTGCACCGCATGTAAGTGAAACCATGTGATACTTGACTTTCTCTACTTGGCTTATTTCACTCAGCATAATCTCTTCCAATCCAGTCCATGTTGCTACGAAAGTTGGATATTCATCCTTTCTGATGGAGACATAGTATTCCATCATATATATGTACCACATCTTCTTTATCCATTCATCTGTTGATGGGCACCTGGCTCTTAGCACAGTTTGGCGATTGTGGCCACTGCTGCAATGAACATTGGGGTACATATGGCCCTTCTTTTCACTACATCTGATTTTTTTGGGTAAATACCCAGTAGTGCAATTGCAGGGTCATAGGGTAGCTCTATTTTTAATTTTTTAAGGAATCTCCACACTGTTTTCCAAAGGGCTACACCAGCTTGCATTCCCACCAACAGTGTAGGAGAGTTCCCCTTTCTCCTCAGCCTCTCCAACACTTGTTGTTTCCTGACTTGTTAATTTTGGCCATTCTGACTGGTGTAAGGTGGTATCTCAGTGTGGTTTTGATTTGAATTTCCCTGATAGCTGGTGAGGACAAACATTTTTTCATGTGTCTGTTAGCCATTTGTATATCTTCTATGGAGAAGTGCTTCTTCATGATTCTTGCTCATTTTTTGATGTGTTCATCTTCTTTTTGGATGTTGAGTTTGAGTAGTTCTTTATAGATCTTGGATACCAGCCCTTTGTCTGTAGTGTCATTTGCAAATATCCTCTCCCATTCTGTGGGTTGCCTCTTTGTTTTGTTGACTGTTTCCTTTGCTGTACAGAAGCTTTGTCAAATGTCTATAGGCATTTATTTAGACATTTTGACATTTTATTTAGACATTTTATTTTGATGAAGTCCCAGAAGTTCATCTTCGCTTTTGTCTCCTTTGCCTTTGGAGGCGTGTCTTGAAAGAAGTTGCCGTGGCCTATGTGAAAGAGGTTACTGCCTATGTTCTTTTATAGGATTTTGATGGATCCTTGCTTCACGTTGAGGTCTTTCATCCATTTCGAATTTGCCTTTTTCTGTGGTGCAAGAGAATGGTTTAGTTTCATTCTTGTATATGTAGCTGTCCAATTTTCCCAGCACCATTTATTGAAGAGACTGTCTTTTTTCCACTGGATATTTTTTCCTGCTTTGTCAAAGATGATTTGCCCATAGATTTGTGGGTCCATATCTGGACTCCCTACTCTGTTCCATTGGTCTACTTGTCTGTTTTTGTGCCAGTACCATGCTGTCTTGGTAATCACAGTGAAGTCAGGTAACAAGATGTCCCCAGCTTTGTTTTTCTTCTTCAGCAATTCCTTAGCCATTCGGGGTCTTTTTTGGTTCCATATAAATTTTAGGATTGTTTGTTCCAATGCTTTGAAGAATGTTGGTGGAATTTTGATGGGAATGGCATTGAAAGTAAAGATTGCTTTGGGCAGTATAGACATTTTGACAATGTTTATTCTTCCAATGCATGAGCATGGAATGGTCTTCCATCTTTTTGTGTATTCAATTTCTTTCATGACTGTTCTATAGTTCCTTGAGTACAGATCCTTGACTTCTTTGGTTAGGTTTATTCCTAAGTATCTTATGGTTTTTGGTGCTATAGTAAACAGAATCGATTCTCTGATTTCTCTTTCTATTTTTTCATTGTTAGTGTATAAGAATGCAACTGAATTCTCTGCATTGATTTTGTATCCTGCCACATTACCGAATCATTGTATGAATTCTAGTAGTTTGGGAGTAGATTCTTTTTGGTTTTCCACATAGAGTATCATGTCATCTGCAAAGAGAGAGAGTTTGACTTCCTCTTTGCCAATCTGAATGCCTTTTATTTCTTTCTGTTGTCTGATTGCTGTTGCTAGGACTTCTAACACTATGTGGAACAGTAGTAGTGAGAGTGGGCATCCTTGTCTTGTTCCTGATCTCAGATCAAAGGCTGTCAGTTTTTCCCTGTTGAGAATGATATTCAATGTGGGTTTTTCAAAGATAGATTTTATGAGGTTGAGGAATGTTCCCTCTATCCCTATAGTTTGAAGGGTTTTAATCAGGAACGGATGTTGTATTTTGTCAAATGCCTTTTCTGCATCAGTTGAGAGTACCATGTGGTTCTTCTCTCTTCTCTTATTGATTTGTTCTATCACGTTGTTTGATTTTTGAGTGTTGAATCACACTTGCATCCCTGGGATAAATCCCACCTGGTCATGGTGGATAATCTTTTTAATATATTGTTGGATCCTGTTGGCAAGGATCTTGTTGAGAATCTTGGCATCCATATTCATCAGTGATATTGGTTTGAAGTTCTCATTTTTGATGGGGTCTTTGTCTGGTTTGGGGATTATAGTAATGCTGGCTTCATTGAAAGAGTCTGGAAGTTTTATTTCTGTTTCTATTTTTTGAAAGAGCTTCAAGAAAATAGGTGTTATTTCTTCTTTGAATGTTTGGTAGAATTGTTCAGGGAATCTGTCTGGTCCTGGACTCTTGTTTTCGGGGAGGTTTGTGATCCCTGCTTCACTCTCATTACTAGATATAGGTGTATTGTCAATGTCTTCCTGTTTCAGTCTTGGAAGTTTATAGGTTTCTAGGAATGTATCCATATCTTTTAGGTTGTTAAATTTATTGGCATACAATTGTTGATAATAATTTCTGATGATTGTTTCTATTTCCTTGGTGTTAGTCGTGATCTCTCCCCTTTCATTCACAAGTTTATTAATTTGGGTCTTCCCTTTTCTTTTGGATTAGGTTAGCCAATGGTTTATCAATCTGATTGATTCTTTCAAAAAAACAGCTTCTAGTTTTGTTGATGTGTTCTACTGTATCTCTAGTTTCTGATTCATTCATCTCTGCTCTAATCCTAATTATTTCCCATCTTGTGTGAGGGGTTTGTTTAAATTTTTTTTGGTTTTCCAGTTCTTTATGGTGTAATGAGAGTTGGTATATTCAGGATTTTTCAATTTTTTTGACTGAGGCTTGGATGGCTATGAATTTCCCCCTTAGGACTGCCTTTGCTGTATCCCATAGGTTTTGGATTGATGTATCTTCATTCTCATTGGTGTCCATAAAGTGTTTCAGTTCTTCTTTGATTTACTGGTTGATCCACAGCTTCTTGAGCAGGATAGTCTTTAGCTTCCAAGTGTTTGATTTTCTTCTGAACTTTTTGTTGTGGTTGAGTTCCAGTTTCATGGCATTGTGGTCAGAGAATATGCAGGGAATAATTTCAATCTTCTGGTATCAGTTGAGCCCTGATGTGTGACCTAGTATGTGGTCTATTCTTGAGAAAGTTCCATGTGCACTCAAAAGGAATGAATATTCTGCTGTTTTAGGGTGGAATATTCTGAATATATCTATGAGATCCATCTGGTCCAATGTGTCATTCAAGGCTCTTGTTTCTTTGTTGATTTTCTGTTTAGATGATCTGTCTATTGCTAAGAGTGGTGTGTTAAGATCTCCTACAATTAATGTATTTGTATCAATATGACTCTTTATTTTGCTTAACAGTTGACTTATGTAGTTGGTTGCTTCCATGTTGGGGACATAAATATTTACAATTTTTAGATCTCCTTGGTGTATAGACCCTTGGAGGATGATGTAGTGCCCTTCTGTGTCTCTCACTACAGTCTTAGATTAAAATCCAATTTGTCTGATATGAGAATCACTACTCCAGCTTTCTTTTGGGGTCCATTGGCATGAAAGATGGTCCTCCATCCCCTCACTTTCAATCTGGAGGTGTCTTTAGATTCAAGATGTGTCTCTTGAAACAGCATATAGATGGGTCCTGTCATTTTATCCAGTCTGAAACCTTGTGCCTCTTTATTGGAGCATTTAGGCCATTCACATTGAAAGTGATTATTAATAGATACATTTGTATTGACATCATGTTGCCTGTGAAGTTCATGTTTCTATAGATTACCTCTATAAATTTCCGTTCTGTGTCACTCTTGTATTCATTTCTCTTTTATAGAGCCCTTCTTAGTATTTCTTGTAGTGTGGGCTTGGTGGTTGCATAATCTTTTAGACTTTGGCAGTCCTGGAAGCTCTTTAT
Organism: Spilogale gracilis; assembly: GCA_004023965.1. NCBI lineage: Eukaryota > Metazoa > Chordata > Mammalia > Carnivora > Mephitidae > Spilogale > Spilogale gracilis. Next base: position 25,638 of record PITA01022745.1, on the reverse strand, counting down.
TTCTCCTTCCATTCTGAAAGTCAACCTTGCTGGATGCATTATCCTTGGTTGCATATTTTTGTCATGTAATTTCCTGAATATGTCTTGCCAGCCCTTTCTGGCTTGCCAGGTTTCTGTGGAAAGGTCTGACGTTATTCTAATAGTCTTCCCTCTATAGGTAAGGGATCGCTTTCCCCTAGCTGCCCTTAAGACATATTCTTTGCTTTTATAATTCATGAATTTCACAATTATGTGCCTGGAGGTTTTTCTGGCCTCATTGATCTTAGGGGGTGTCCTCTCTGCCTCTAGGACATGTACATTTGTTTCATTCCCCATATTTGGGAAATTTTTATCCATGATTTGTTAAAAAATATCTTCTAGGCATCTCTCTCTCTCAACTCCTTTGGGAATTCCAATAATTCTAATATTGGAGTGTTTCATGGCATCATTTATTTCCCTTATTCTGTTTTCATGGGATTTTGGCTGTTTGCTCCAAGACTTCTCTTGCTCCTCCTTCTTAATCCATCTGCCTTCTAAATCACTGATACAATCTTCAGCTTCATTTACTCTGGCTGTTAGCATATTTAAATTATATTGAATCTCATTTAGACTTTGGCGGTCCTGGAAGCTCTTTATTTCTATCCTCAGCTTTAACTTATTTTATTAGGGCTTCCATTTTGAGACTAATGTTCTTTTCCAAATTTGCCATTGCTTAGGTGATTGCTGCCCTGAATTCCATCTGTCATATTGTTTATGTTCATTTCCAGTAATTCTGTGACCGGGGTTGCAGTCTCTGCAGTCTCAGGGTTCTTCTTCTGTTGGATGTTCCTCCACCAAGTCATTGTGACAAGGAGTGGTTTGGGGGATGTATAGCTAAATATATTAGCCAATATCCAGGTAAATTGGTCACTGGCAGGTTTTGGAGCAATCAGAATTCAGCACTGTAAAGGTAGGAGAAAGAAAAAAGAGAGGAAGAAAGGAAGAAAGAAAAGAAACCTCTGCCAGAGTGGGGCCCAGTGGCAGTATTTATGTGGTACAAAACTACTACAGGGTAAAGAGAAAGGCTATCAAGGGTAAATGAAGAGATCAGAAAGTGAAGCCCAACCTTAATGGCCCCTAAGACCAGTAATTATATAATACAAAAGCCAAAACAATTACACATAAACACTGACAGACTAGAGTGGAAAGGTGAGTGCAGACACTCCTTGTGGGCAAGGAAAATGTTTCAGATCTTCCCGAGTTTGTCTTGTTTTTATTTTTGGAGGCACCCACTTTCTAAAGATATAGGGAGATTAAAACTGGTTGTATATAGAGGTAGTATTGAATAGGGACGTAGGATTACCTTGAAGCTTATAACTATATGTATATGTAAAAGAAAAAAATAAAGGAAAGAAGAGAGAAGAAAGGGAAAAAAAACAGAGAAAACAAACCAGGAAACAAGAGGCAACAACAACAACAACAGAAAATACAGGAATGTGAAAAAATTTCAAGGTAAGAAATTGTTATGGAGTGTTGTATTGAGTATCACGTTGTGATAAAAAGTGGGTTAAAAATTAAAAGAACAAAAACCATGAGAATGAATTTTTAAGTTTAAAATGGAAACTTTAAAAGTAAAAGAAAAAAGTTAAAAAGCAAATAAGGTGAAAAACTGTATCAATAAAGTGTACAGCTTTTGGGGCAGTACCAGGAGTTTAATAAATTGCCTTCCTCCCCCCCATGTTGGGGTTTTACAGTTTGTGTGTTGTACTCCTGAGGTTCTGGCTTGCCTTCTGTGGGCGGGGCCTGCCGTGCTGTTTTCAGTCCCTTCTACCTGGGCTGTGTCTCTCCACCCCCTGGCTAGGGACTGGAATCTATTGTATCCATGTTGTCAGGGTTAAGTTCTCTTGGGGGGGGGGGTCTTTTTTTCTTTTTTTCTGAGGAAGTCAGGTTGGAGCAAGATGTCTGTGCCCAGACCTCCTTCCCAGAAAGAGCCCCTGTTTAGCAACCCTCTGGACGATGGAAGGGCCCACAGCCTCTCCCTGTATCCTCTCCCTTGGCCGCCCATCACAGCCGGGCAGGTGCAGACGCTGGTTTGATTTCTGTCCAAAGCCCCCGCTTGTCATTTCACTCCCGCACCACAGAACCACAACTGATTTTGGGTCGCACGATCTTGTCTCTGCCCAGGGAGTCTGTGTGACCCCCAGGCAGGAGCGACTGAGGTCCAGCAGCCCCACATGTCCCCTGCAAGTCTGCAAAATCACCTTCCCTGCAGGATCCGTGCCTGGCCCAAGGGGTGGAGAGAAGTGGGAGAGAAGAGCAGCGGAGGAAAGGGGAAAAAAAGAAAAAAGAAAAAAAAAGCAGTGGAAAAATAGACTCTGCATCGCTGGCTCTGCTGCGTTCCTGGCTCTGCCTGGCTTTGAATCAGACCATAGTCTGCTGTTGTTCCCTGAACACAGAGCACTTTCGTGCTGGGGTATTGGCTTCCAATGGGTCGCCTCTGCCAGCTTCCTCCCCCGCACCCCTAGTCTCTGGGGGTAACCCTCCCATCACTCTCACTTCTCTCTACCTCTTTGCTGATGGTCCTTGTCCTCCGTGGTGATCCAGAAGTGCGAAATATTACATTTCAGGCTGATTTCATGGATGCTCACAGTGTTCCTGTAGTGTTTTTTGCGGGAATTGAGCTCACTTCAGGGGACTCGCTGAAATGTGGTCACCTGGCCTTCTGCCATCTTCCCCCTCCTCCTCCATAACATCTCTTTATAAAAGAAAGTATATAGGATAACTAAAACTATACCCTTCATTCATAAATATTTGTTATTCACTGTATTTTACTTTAAAAATAATTTCTAGTGCCAAAAAAATAATTTCTAGTACTGAATTAATGTTGAAAGATCTTCATTCAAGCAAACAGTTAACATCTTGCTTTTACCAATAAACTTGAAAGAAAATAATGACATAAATCATGAAAATAATAATATCTGAGAATGTAATGCATGCTCAATCATAAAATTAAGCCATAAATAAGCCCAAGAAGAAAGAAATTCTGAGAACTTGGTAATGAAATAACCATTATCAATATTTGATGAGACTCATTTAATCCCCAAAGTGCATAATCCAGATTAAAACATGCTGAAGTTTCATAAAATGAACACATTCTTGGGTTTAGCAGCTTCAGATGAAAAAAGAAATATTGCTACACCCCAAAAAGTATCTTAATGCCACCTACCAGTCAAAATCTTCTAAAAACAATTGCTGTCCTGAATTCTACCATTTGCTTTGTCTTTATGGGAGCTTTACATAAATTGAATCATAAAGATTATATTTTGTGTGTGTGCTTAGCTTCTTTCATTCATGTTGTTTCTGATTTTTATATATATTATTGGATACTTTTTAGTGTGTAAAATCTCAGTATTGTTCTGTTATTTGAATGCAGTATAACTGGTTTATCTATTTCACTAATGAGAAGCGTTTGGATAGTTTTCAGTCATTAACTACTATGGATATTTTTCCTGTAGACATATGAATATTTTATCTAGGCAATTGTGCTATAGGTATGTGTATGTTTAATCTGGGGTACAATGCCAAACTCTTTTCCAAAGATGTTCATAATGTATATGTATTCCAGTGCTCAACACATTTGTCATCTCTTGGTATTTTCTTTTTTTAAATTTTAGCCATGCCGCTGAGTTGGGAATGAATCTTAATTTTGTTTTAATATACATTTTTCCTAGTGACTGATAATGTTGAACACAGAAATTTTTGGTCATTCTTGTGTCAAGTTTGTGTTGGGTTATTTGCCTTTTATTATTAATACATTGGAATTCCTTGTGATTGGAGATATGAGTCTTTTATTGGAAAAAAAAAAAACCTATATTTCAAGTACTTATTTCCACACTTTGATGTATATATTTGCTATTCTAAAATGTCTTTGGTGAATAAAAGTTTTTATTTTTTTATTCATTTTATTTTATTTTATTTTATTAAAGATTTTATTTATTTATTTGATGGAGAGAAACACAGCAGAGAGGGAACACAAGCAGGGGGAGTGAGAGAGGGAGAAGCAGGCTTCCCACCAAGCAGGGAGCCCGATGTTGGGCTCGATCCCTGGTCTCTGGGATCATGACCTGAGCCGAAGGCAGTCGCCTAACCAACTGAGCCACCCAGGCACCCCAAATTTTTATTTTTAAATGTAGTCCAATTTATCATGCTTAATTATATGGCTATTGCTGTTAAGTCCTGATTGAGAAGTAATTCCTACTCTGAGATTTTAAGATATTTCCATATATATTATCTTCTAGGAGATAATTCTTTTTCTATTCTCACAGATTTATAAACTTTTTTGAATATATTTTTATGTTTAGTGTGAAGTAGGGGTCACAACATTTTAAAAATTTTTCTTGTGGTTATTTAAGCAAAGTACTAATATTTATTAAAATGTCACTTTTCCCTCTCTTTTCACTGCAGAGGCAGATTTGTTACACATCAGGTGTGTCTGTCTGGTCTCTCTTTTTTCTATTTCATTAGTCATTTTTTTTGTATTCTTGTATAAAAGCCTCACTTTCTTATATACCAGTGCTGTATAAGAGTCTTGTTATCTGGTGTTAGATGGTGATGATACTAATATATATATATATATTTTGGTTCTATGCAATTTTTCTTTATATTGTTTATGTGGAAATATTGTTTTATTTTCCTTCTGAAGGTTTTTGATTATATATTGGCTATCTATATCACTAGTAATATTTTTGCTATAGTCATTTTGCCATATCTGACTTTGCTTCCCAATCTAGATACTAAAAAGTAACAGGGTGAGAAGTTATTTTTAGTGGAAATATTTTACTGAAAATGCAGTGCCAGGGATCATAAAATGTAACCACATCAAATCCAGGAGTAGTGATGAATTATCCTGATCTGTTAATTTACACCATTTTTTTAAAGATTATTTATTTATTTATTTGACAGAGAGAAACACAGTGAGAGAGGGAGCACAAGCAGAGGGACTGAGAGAGGGAGAAGCAGGCTTCCCGTGGAGCAGGAAGCCTGATGTGGGCCTGGATTCCGGTTCTCCAGGATCATGACTTGAGCCGAAAGCAGTCGCTTAGCCAAATGAGCCACCCAGGCACCCCTAACTTACACCATTTTTATGTTTTGTTTTGTTTGATGTTATCTGCAAAACAATACCTATGAGATTTCTGCACTATCTAAGATCTGCATGAGAATATTTGAATCCCACTGTTATTACTCTTAGTAACAAAGGCATTAATATGCTTTTTGATTCCCATATTTGAGAAATTGTTCCTAGACTTGGGGAACAAGGTGAAATGAAGCTCTAGGCTGTTTGTTTACTTACAGGTACATAGGGCACTAGAAGTCCTAGTCACAATTGGAATTTTTAAACATTATATTGAAGACTTGTTTAATATGTCAAAAGGACTATATATGCACAGTTTATTGAATTTTAAAGTATCAACATTATTATAAGACAAGGAGAAAGCACACTAAGATTAAATGGGTGAATTTTCTGTATCACTTTAATAATTAAACATTGAAAATAAGAAATAAATCAAAAATTTCAAGATGTCTTCAAATGTCTCACCTTTCTCATATTAGTCCCAAGTTCTGCTAATTCTGCATATAAATATACATATATTTCCCCTTTTCCATTCATAATTTGTCTCACTCTTTCTAGTCTCACTTTCACCACTTTTTTGTGTTTATTATACACAGAAGTCACTTGTGTATACCTAATGCACTAAACATTTTTTTTAAAGATTTTATTAATTTATTTGACAGAGAGACACAGCAAGAGATGGAACACAAGCAGGGGGAGTGAGAGAGGGAGAAGCAGGCTTCCCACCAAGCAGAGGACCTGATGTGGGGCTTGATCCTAGGACCCTGGGATCATGATCTAAGCCCAAGACAGATGATTAATGACAGCCACCCAAGTACCCCAAGCACACCAAACAATTAAACTGCAAACACATCATATTTATACAAGTCTTTTTCTTTGTGTGAGTTGATTTTTTGTTTGCAGTATCTTTCTCACCCACACGGAATTCTTCATGACACTTCAAGAACCAGCTTGTGCTTCACTTTTATCATCATTGCATCTACCTTCCATATTGACTTCCCAGGCATAATGAGTAATGTCAATAAACCCAGTGTGCCGATTTTGGGGTTCTTTTGTCATATTGTGGGACTGGATCATATTCTTAACTTCTGTTATTATTAATGGGAAAATACTTTAATTTCTCAATTTCCAACTGTGTAATGGAAGTGATAATAGAACCTACTTCATAAATGCAGTATGATGTCTGAATGAGATAGTGATAACAATATGCTTGGGCTAGTGGCAGGAACATAATAGGAAGAGCCCAATGACTACTGGTAATATTGTCATACAACTGTTGTTTATTGCAATATGATTGTTGATTTTGTCATCTTGCATTTCTGAGGTAGTGAGAGCTCTTTAAGAAAATTATGACTTGTCCATGATTTATTAGGAACAGATCAGTTTTCATATAATCTAAGCCTAAGTCACTGCCCAATGCTAAAATTGTGTTTACTAATCTTTAAAATAAATAGATTCTTACCTAATCTGATGGTTGTATTAAAGACTGAGATAATATATGTTGATTTCTTGGCAAACTATAAAGTGTTAAACAAGTATTTGTTGATATATATGCATTAATATAACCAAACTTTATCTTTGTGGTTTTCCTCTCCAATACCCAAAAGAAACCCATTTATGAAAACTGGTGGAGTAATTCTGTCAAATTTAAGACAAATTCTGAAAAACATCAGAATAAGTTCTCTGGAGGAAATATGCAAAGCCACCATATGTTCTCTTGTTTTTACCTTTCATGATTCATGAGTCCAGAGATAGTTGTTACAGACATAAACTCCATATGAAACTAGACAAATTATTTTTTCTCAGTAAGAAAAATGGTTAATGCCTCACATTAGCAGCTTTTAAGACTTTGAGGAAATGTTTTCTGAAATCTAACCTCACTCAAATGTCTATACTCATCTGGGATATTAGAAGGAATATATTTTAATAATATAATAAGTAGACATAAATATTTGATAATTATAAAAGTTATATATCTATTTAGGTATATTAATAATATATAGATCAAAATTTTCAAGCAGATTGGAGGTATTTGCATATTACTGCTTATATGGCATTAACGTGACTTTTATGTACCAAGAAAATTGTATAAATAGAAATTTTAATGACTATATTTGACTAACACATTTGAAGATATCCAGGGCAGCACAGCTGCCTAACATACATAAAATAGATTGTTGTGCCAAGTTTTTTAATATACTATGGAACTATTCCTAGAAAAAGAGGCAGAAAACATAAGCAGGTGGTATTTTTACTGTTTTATCATATTATTCTCTAGTTTTTTCCCATTTGGCTACCATTGCCTACCAGATGTGCTTTTTATCTTTCCTTTTAATTAAAAAAAAAACTTTAATGTGATCCATATCTTTACTTGGCCCTATACCACAGAAAAAAATCAGTTTATATAGTATTTAATCACCATGATAAAAAACACTGTAGAGTTAAAAGGAGTAAGACTAGGTTAACTAAATATGTAGGAAAAAACTCTTCAATAAATATTGGATACAATTTCACTGTCTAAAAAAAACAAAAAAAATAATTTGGGGGACACATGAACACTTTTTTTCAGGTTACCACATATTTAACAGTTATATACTTCTCATAGTCAATAAAAATAGTTATATCACTGTATATCAACATTTTCAACATTAAAACATTCTCAATAGATGTACACAATATGAATCTAAAACATTAAGGCTTAATATTTTATTCTCTTTGAGGATTAGTTTCATGATAAAATCATAAAATAATGATTTTTTTCTCTAAACAATGGAAGATTAAGGAAAAATTAAAGAGAAGTAATAGTCCTTACTAGGGTTTATTTTCTATTTAGATTGTAGATAATTTTTTCATTATTTTAATCGTTTTATTCATATATTTATAAAATGGAAAACCAAATAGAAAAATTATAGTGACTATATCTGATACCAAATGTGTTAGATTCCATAGCTTTCCTGAAAAGAGACAACCATTCTTTGCCCAAAGAACTCTAAATATAAAAGAAGGGGCCAGAGCAGAGGTAGATGGAGGGCAAGATTACATATATAAAACTTGAGTGGAATGATTATAAATTTAATGTCCGAATTTTATTGAGACCTAAAAAAGGAAAATGTTACACAAACCAAAGGAGGAAGAGAAAATGTACAAAATAAGAATGGTTTTATCTTGAAACATGAGTAAGCCTTTCTAAATAAAGTCATGGAAGGGGGGTAATATATGAGGGAGTTCTGGAGGAGGGCTTTCCTAAAGTTGAAGGATCCATTAAGGTCTAAAGGAGTTGGCATGAATAGGAAAAACAGATGCTGTTAAAATCCCAAGGTGTTTTCCAACTCTTACACACACACACACACACACACACACCATACACACATACACTCTCATCCCCTTTATTACGTGATCAAAATAAAAAACTGAGGAGATGTAAGAAAGGAGACCTTGTGGTTCAGACACTGGGATACACAGGGAGCTGATCATGAGGATAGATGCTATTTCTGGGGAGTAACTGCAATCTTATCAGACTGAAAAGCCTCCACACTTTAAAAAAAATAAAAACATAGTTTTCACTGCACTGGATATGCTATATTGTTTTCCAAAATGTTCTAAGAAAAATAAGTGTCGGAAAACCTATCATAGCTCAATAAATTCTGCAGAGCCTACAATCTTCTCTCCTTGCTGACTCAACCTCTCCTCCTATATCTACCCAGTCCTTCAAAATTTGAAATACCAACTGCCGAGGGCTGTCTTGCCTTTGGAAGGAGGCCACATCAACACATGGATTCCATATACTGTGTCTAGTGTTTAAGCTCAGCCTTGACAAAATATCAGCATTCTTTCAGTATATATAATAGCTCTTCCTGGGTCAGTTTTTTATTCAGTACTTTGGGTTCCATTAGAATTGTATTGTAGCTATAAGTCTAGGGGCAATGAGAGTTAATGTTTCCAAAAGAATCATCATCCTCTTGCAAAAACCTGCCTCACATGAAGACATTAGAGACTCTTGGCAAGTCATCTAATCTTCCTAAAGGTGAGATAAGGGATGTAAGAGTGAATGTATTTGTATACTAAGGTTAATTGACATCTACAAATTTGAGTTACTACTTTAATTCTCAGGATGCTACTCTTTCCCAATTGATATATAAATTTCATATAGAAGAGCCTTTTGAATCACATTATAATTTTGCAACTTGCAAGATAAAATTCAAAGTCTTGATTTCAGATATTTTCTGCATTTCTAAGATGTAAGATTCTTTCAGAGCATTCACAGAAGTCCTGTGATTTTTCTGCCCTGTGCTGAATTTTTCATTTTCTTCACTGTATTATCTGTAATTTAGTAAGGAGCGATCAGACCCAACAATCCTTCTTGTCTAGTTTCATCAAAATCTGTTGCAATATTATTCTCCTAAAGCTGTATCATCAATAGATGCTTCATTCAAGTCGACGTCAAGTGATAATTTAAGTAGCTATTTGCTATTGCAGGACATCGACTTCCAGTATCCTACTTCCATTAAATTAAAACCATTAATCTCATTGAATCTAACCAAATCAAATAAGCAATTTCAGATTCCCATCTGTAAAAGTTTCTTGGAAACTCGTGTACCATATATTTTCTATTTTCATATTCTCTTTTTCCTCCTTGATTAATTTTTCTAGAAAACAAAATGTTAAATACTTGACCACATTACTTCTCATTTATCCCACGCCATTCATAGGTGTATAATTTTATTCTCATTATTCTTTCAAATACATATTTAAATGTGGATATTTATGTGATAATAGTTCTGACCAGGAACAGATCTGAGACAAAAAAATATATGAAATATATTTATATATATATATATGAAATATCCCCTTCTCTTTAAAGACAATCTAGTTGATAAAATTATAAGTCCCAGGTTAATTTCTTTAGCTAAATTAAAAATATTATGTTTCCATATCCAATATCACTATTGAGCTAACTGCCCAATTCCCATTTTCTTATTGATGATCTCCTTTTTCTTTGAAGTTTTAACATTTACTACAAATTTTTATTTGCTTAAATTTTATTTTGTATTTTCCTTTTATTTTTCTTTTCCTTTTTAAATTTTTATATTTTCCCATTTTGTCTCCATTTTGGAACTCTCTGAGCCACTTATTTATTTATTAGTCATTCATTCATTCATTTTTCCTTTCTTTCTTTATTTTTTTATTATTTTGCTATGTTATGTTAGTCACCATACAGTATGTTTCTGGTTTTTGATATAGTGTTCCATGATTCATTATTCACATATAACACCCAGTGGTCATTACAACTCTATGTGTCTTTTTAATGTATAAATTTAATTCTGGGTAAATATTCCAATTTCTTTCTCTTAACTTTTCTGCTAGAGCTCTGACAGCCCCATTTTTGATACTTCTACCATTATATTCTTTATAAGGTTTTCTTTTATCTTTTCTATTTTCAATTTATCTCTTTATACTTTCTTTGGTGTAGTTTTTCTATTTTTCAAGTTAAAAATGTATTTCTTATCTGTGTCCAATCTCCCACTGGTGCCATCATTCTCTTTATTATTTAAATTATTTTTCCAGGGGCGCCTGGGTGGCTTAGTTGGTTAAGCAACTGCCTTCGGCTCAGGACATGATCCTGGAGACCTGGGATCGAGTCCCACATCGGGCTTTCTGCTCCACGCGAAGCCTGTTTCTCCCTCTCTCAGTCCCTCTGCTTGTGTTTCCTTTCTAGCTGTGTTTCTCTCTGTCAAATAAATAAAATCTTTAAAAAAAAATTATTTTTCCATACTTTAATTTTCCTTTTAATTAGGTACTTGTTTTTATACTTGTTTGATATTACTAATATATTTATTTATCTTCTTAAGAAAATATATGCCTTAAGAAATTGGACCATCTTATGATTCTGTTTTAGATAATATTTTATTATTTTCATTTTTAGGTAGAATCTCAGATATCATCCTATTCCTGGACATATCAGTCTTGTTGTCTGAAATTGTTGATGAGGAAATGGTTATAGGCAAAGTTCTAACTTCTCTCAGGTCTAGTTTATATAAAAATAAGTGGCTGAGGTACCTGGGTGGCTCATTTGTTAAGCATCTGCCTTTAGCTCAGGTCATGATCCTGGAATCCCAGGATTGAGACCTGCATTAGGCTCCCTGTTTGGTGGGAGGCCTGCTTCTCCCTCTCTCACTCCTCCTGCTTGTGTTCTCTATCTGTGTTTCTCGCTGTCAAATAAATACATAAAATCTTAAAAAAAAAAAATAGGTACTAGTTTAAAACACATCTCTATTATTTAGTGGAACCCATAAGACTTTTTTTGCTAAAACTTTGAAAGTGACATTTTATTGAAAAATACATTAAGTCACATCTCCTTTCATTTTATGTTTTCTTTCAAGTAGCATAAGATTAAGATCCTAATTCTCAAAATTACACTGTTCAGAGTAAAATTTAGTTAATCTGACCATATAGAAATCCTATGTTAAGTTAGAGGTCTTATAATATAGTTGATTTGACAATGACCTGAATACTTCCTATGATATATAGATATGTGTATATATTCTTAAGAGTTTATGTTGAGTATAAATTGGAAAATGAATGTTAAAATGCTGAAAGCTGTCAGTACAAAGAATATAATCTAAGAGCTTTTGTGTAGTCAGAAGTTCCACTTTGGGCTTACATTTGGTGACATTAAGTGTAGAATTGCCCAGTGTGATTCATATGGTTGTGCTGATTCCATACTGGTGGACTGGAAGAACAAATACTATGAAAATGTCTATGCCACCTAAAGCAATCTACATATGTAAGGCAATCCCTATCAAAATACCATCTTTTTTTTTTCCCAAAGAAATAGAACAAATAATCCTAAAATTTATATGGAAGCAGACATTTTAACTTTACAACTAAGATGGGTTTTTTTGTTTGTTTGTGAGTTTGTTTTAAACTAGAAGCTAGCATTCTTTTGCTTTTTTCCCCTTCTGTTATACTTTGTAAGTATAAAATGAATACTGTATATGATACAGGAGTCCTATGAATCAAAATAATTCTGTAGGAACATGCGATATGTTTTAAGATCTAAAATAAATTTAGATTCACTTAAATTGGCCATCTGTGTCTATAAACATGCATGTTGATGGAACTATTTCTTTGTTATTTGATTTAATTATTGTCATTTGAAATTCATGCATTTTCTCTATCCTACCCCCACACTAATGGTCTGCACTGAATATAGTATAGTGGTCATCAAACAGAATGAAGTTTCTGGCACTCCTAAATTCTGATTCAAACACCTGTAAATTTTGGTTTGTCTTGAAAGCAGTTCTGCTGCTATATTGCATTGCTTCTTAGAACTACCATAAGACCATTTTTAATTACTTGCATGTTCTGCCACCCTACAGAGCAACTCTATTAATAACAACTGTAGATGAATTTAATTCATGGTGATTTAGAGAAAAAAATAAAGAGATCTGAATGGCCAGGGACACCTGGTTACTCTACACCCTTATTCATTTAGTCTGATATTGTCCTGTGGATACAAAGGCCAACTATCACTGCCATTTTGGAAGAAAAAAGAAAGTGATGCAGAACCAGAGAGAAACAAATACTCCATAAAGTTCCATTTAATGCATATTTAGTTAGCTATTCAGTGTAATGATGAAATGATGATATACATTTTCAAATTACTTTTTCCCCCTAAAATTTGCTTTTCTGAACTTCTTGTACTTATGTCTTTAGACAAGAATAATTCTAGAGTGCATATCTAGAAATTGAATTTTGAGGTATGAGTGAGGGCATTCTCAACTTTACCAGATATTGACAGAATGTAATCCAAAGTATTGTAATTTTTTTCTATATATATATATATATATATATATATATATATATATGCCTACAGTGTGTTAAAGTTCCCTTTACTTTCCACCTTCATAGAAAATTAGTATTGGACACCTGGGTGGCTCAGTTGTTAAGCATCTACCTTCAGCTCAGGTCATGATCCTGGAGTCCCTGGATTGCGTCCCGCAAAAGGGTTCCTGCTCAGTGGGAAACCTACTTCTTCCTCTCTCACTCCCCTTACTGTGTTCCCTCTCTAGCCGTGTTTCTCTCTGTCAAATAAATAAAATCTTAAAAAAAAAAAAAGAAAATTAGTAGTGTCAGACTTTTTATTTTAAATCAATTTTATAGGTGTATAGTGGTACCATATAGTGTTTTTAATTTGTATTTTCCTGATGTCAATGAGACTAATTATCCTTTGGTCTGCTTTCTGACTATATAGCTTTCCTCTGTGAATTTCTGCCAGCCCCAAAATTTCATCAATTGTATCATTTGTCTTTTTTCTTATTTATGTGTAAATATTTAATATATATTTTTGGAAATAATATTTGCTGGTAATATACACTGAAATATTTTTGGGAGGCTTTCCAAGTGAAAGTATTTTTTCTATAATCTCTTTTTGTGACACTATTTTTTATATAGCTGTATTCATTGATAAATTGTCTTTTATATCTTTCAGTATTTTTAATAAGTTATTTTCTAATAAGTTATTCTTTTTTTAATTTTCTTTTCTAATAAGTTATTCCTTACATACAGACCATAAGTATATTACCAATTTTCCAAAATATTTAAAATGAATATTTTGATTTTTTATAGTTTTTCCCTTGAAAGGTTTATTGCATTATGTATTCATTAGAAGTCTAATTTTTCTAGAAGCTTATATTAATACTATGTTTCTCTTGAATAATGCACGCTCTCTATCATAAGTTATGTTTGCATGATTTATTAGTGCTCTTTCTTTTTATTAGCCTTTAATATTTTCTTTATAATACCCTATGTCAGTGCTATAATCTCTTGATTACCATGCTAATAAAATGTCTTTATATCTCTTGAAACAAGTGATTTCCCCCTTGTACTCTTCTTTTGTATTGATTGGGATTATGTTCTTATAGTGATTATTATAGGGAAAGTTGACACTATCATGATATCCTGCTGACCCTATTGGTTTTTTTTCTTGAACATTTTTCCCCCTGAAATTAGTATAGTTTCTTAGCTTTTTAAAATTAGCATTTTGATGTTTTATGTTTTTTCAATCCCCAATCCCTTTTTCCCAGGTTTTGAATTCAAAAGTTATGGAGAACTAACCCAACATATTTTTAATAAACTTCATCTATGGTTAATAATTGCTGTAAAATAAGTAATTGGTTAAAACACTTATCTAGGATTTCTTTATTTTCATTGTTTTTTGTTAGCTTTAGGATAATATATTCATACAAATGAATTATGAAGGGTAATCAGAAAATGAACATCTATCAATAATTTTAGGAACTACAAAATAACCACTAGCATTGGATCAAGATCTTTGCTCTAGCATAATATAAAATTTTACTTTCTAGAGAGATTCACTCTTGATAACACTGAGTGTATCATATTCTTGATGCTTTATTTTCATACCAACAGATTTGTAAATAGTGTAATATTATCTCTTTCATTAATTCACTTCCTGTTTTTTAAGTCTATGTTTATTTTCTTCAATGACTGTTTTCACTTTCAAAATTTCTACATTAGAGTTTATTTTTGTTTGAATTTCTATCAGTATTCAACTTCACCTTATTTTGCTTCATAATTTGTTGCTCTTTTAAATGTAAGTTATGCTTTCAGTTATAATTTTGAGCATCTTTCTCCCACATATATCGTCTTTAAAATATTATTCTAAAAGGTTAATTTTATCAGGCACACATTAAGTTTTTGGCTATTAACTTCATTGGTAATTTTGGCATTCCGTTTCTTTTAAAAAATTTTTTCATTAAGAGTTTATTTTTAGTAAGATATTTTGCTTCCTTTTCCTTCTGTTTAGCATTTTTAAATTGTGTACTTCATGAGGAACTACAGCCTTCTGATGTGTTTGGTAATGTTTAAGTTTTTTTTCTCTTTTTGTTCACTGATAAAAGTGGAAATAGCTACAGGCAGAGCTAATCTCAGGTCCCCAAATTTGTAAAGAGTAATTTAGAGTACTTACCAAACAGGAAAAAAATCCATGTAAAAGACAAATTTTCTGTCCTGAGGTTTATTTCATACACAAACCCAACATGTCTTTCATACTTTCTGGGTTTAAAGCAAAGTGCAACATCAAAGCTGAAAATAACTGCCACATTGCCCCAGTTGTTTGGGTTGAGTGAGAAAGGTGAGAAAGAGCATGCACTTTTCAATTATTGAAAGGAAGTTCAATGCTTCTTGAGAATCCAAAGAGGATTAGGTGGTTATTTGAAAACAACAGGTAACCAAAGACTCTATTACAAGGGCCATTTTATGTCATAGTAACTTCATCTTGATAATTTTCAGAAACCACTGAATGCTAATTTGATCATTTCAATTCGAGAGCTTTGTATTTTTTAGGTTCATATATGATAACTTCATCACCAATATTGTTAATATAGGGGCGCCTGAGTGGCTCAGTTGGTTAAGCAACTGCCTTTGGCTCAGATCATGATCCTGGAGACCCAGGATCGAGCCCCACATCAGGCTCCCTACTCGGCGGGAAGCCTGCTTCTCCCCCTCTCACTCCCCCTGCTTGTGTTCCCTCTCTAGCTGTGTTTCTCTCTGTCAAATAAATAAAATCTTCTAAAAAAATAATATTGTTAACATAATCTTGTATACTAATGTGAATACTGTATCACTTTTATCCTCTACTTTGAACTACTTCTGTTACACCTTTTGATTTTTTTGTCTTATTGGGTATAGTTGCAGTAATTTAATAATATAAAAATAAATTTAATTATACATAATGCCCAAAAGGAACCATATGATTGTTGACTCTCTTACTTTGGCCTACAAAGAAGCCACTGAAGATTCAAATAACAAGGGAAACAAATATTCTTGGGAATATTTGCTATGTAAGCTTTAGCAATCATTAGTGTTCATTTGATAATTGTATTCAGTTGTTAATAAATTTTGATCTATTTGCTTAATATTAGTAAAGTACTTGTCAGCCCAAGTAACTTATCTTATAGTTAAGACAAATAAAGAGCACATTTATTTGTGTTTACAAAGTCTCACAGCAAATTAGATTTCATGATTGAGACTTATTCAAAAATCTATAAGTAAATTGATATCATTTTTACATTAAAATTTATATATAAATATAAAATTATTACATTAGCAGTTAAAACTTTATTCAATTTTAAATTTGCCATAAAATTTTTTAACCTAATTGTTCCAGCATATGCTGTGCCCTGCAATTGGATATTCCCATCAGATACCTGTTTTGAGAAAACATAATTCGATAAAAACCAGAGTATATAATAGCTCTTTCTATGCACTATTTTACTAAGGCATTTAAATGTCTCTGGGAGAATAATTCACTTTATCAAAATGATAGCTTGATGGTACATAAATTCCTTTACCCTTTGACTACAGTGTCAGTTGTGCTGACTTTGCTATTAACATAATTCATCATTACTTGCAACAATTCTTGGCTTATGCAAAACAAATTATATATTCTGCCACCTCACCATCATAAACTAATGTCAGTTATAAAGTATCCTGAATAACAACTTTTAATTTTGTTAGACAAATTAAGTAGGATAGCGATGTTTAGCCAATTTAGGGAGCAGTATATGATAATCTGTCTTATTTTACTTGGGCCACGTGATTTTAAAGAGAAAGGTTTTAACTATAAAGTGGTTATTTTCTATATTATAAAAATGCTCTCAATTAAATTAAAGGTTTAGTCACAACTTTTATACATCCAAATTAAAGAATGTTAAGTAGGACTTCCACTTACAAATGGCAGATTAAATACATGAATTCAGTCCTACTTATCCTCAAACCTAAATGTGTTTGGAGCATATTTGTTAAATGCATAAGCCCATAAGGACAAAAAGGATGGAAGGGGTAAAAATAACAAAAGCAAAACAGCAAAAATGATCCTAGATGTGAGGCAGTACTGGTGGAAATTACTAGTACACTATTTATCTTTAAAATATTGTTATATTATTTCTATTTATTATGTTTTTTTTCTATTAAAGTGAGATGTATCAAAATATTCTGCCCTTTGCAGAATTTTTCTCACTCTTTCTCAGTGAATTAGAATGGCTTATTTCTCAGGAGGTGCCTGGGTGACTCAGTTGGTTGGACAACTGCCTTCGGCTCGGGTCATGGAACGGGAGACCCAGGATCGAGTCCCACATCAGGCTCTCTGCTCGGTGGGAGGCCTGCTTCTCCCTCTCTCACTCCCCCTGCTTGTGTTCCCTCTCTGACTATGTTTCCCTGTCAAATAAATAAAATCTTAAAAAAAAAAAAAAGAATGGCTTATTTCTCAAGTGGGTGGAACTAACTTACCAATATTATTGAACTCAGGGCCCTGGGTTTCCCTCTTTCTCTCTCTATCTTTTATAAGATCTACATAGGTACAGAATTCCTCTAGCCTATTTGCACTTTCATGTCAAAATATATTAAAATATATTCTAGGGGCATCTAGGTGGCTCAGTCAGTTAAGTCTACAACTTTTGATTTAGGCTCAGATTATGATGTCAGGGTCATGGGACCTAGAACCCACATTGGGTTCTACATTCAACAGGAAGTCTGCTTGAGATTCTCTCCTTCTCCTCTTTCCCTCCCCCCATACACACATACTCTCTCTCTCAAATAAATAAATCTTTAAAAATATATGTGTATATCCTAACCAGCTTTATAGAGTGATAAAAGTAATATTTTGTTCTTCTACTTAGTGATACTTATGTCTTATTTCAATGGTCTCAGATACTGAGGGATAAACAGAATTGTTACTTATTGGGACACATCAATGACCTTATTTTTGATCATAAAAATGGATTCAATTATACTTCAAAAGTTACTTTCTCATGTTTCCCATATTGAAATTTTAATTCTGTATTTTCTCCCCTTTATATTTTCTCTGTGTACAGGAATAGCAAGTACTTTTACAGCTATTAAATTATACCAACTCTTAATACACACACACATTTTACACTTTACAACAACCATGTAAAATAGATATTACATCCCACGTTCTGTGCAGATAAGGTATAAAAATGTAATTAAATTCTCTTTGGTCACAGAAGTAGTAAATAGTAGAGTAGGGCTTCACATTCAGACAGTCTGATTCTAACATTCCTTCTATATCTCAAAGAGTTTTTACTGATTTCTTGATTAAAATTATACACAATTCAAAATAAAGTGAAGTACATATTTTTTGAACTTCTAATGACATACTTACTAAAGACAGAAATTAAGAGAATTTGTGATCACCAAACCAGCCCTACAAGAAATATTAAAAAGGATATTGTAAGCAAAGAAAGAGTCCAAAAGTAATGTAGACCAGAAACAGAGACAATATGCAGAAACAGAGATTTTACAGGTAATATAATGACACAAAATTCATATCTTTCAATAATTGCCCTGAATGTAAATGAGCTAAATGTACCAATCAAAAGACACAGGGTATCTGATAGGATAAAGAAACAAGACCCATTGATATGCTGTCTGTTAGACACTCATTTTAGACCCAAAGACACTTCTAGATTTAAAGTGAGGGGATGGAAAAACATTTATCATACTAATGGACATCAAAAGAAAGCTGGGATGGTAATCTTTATATCAGACAAGTTAGATTTTAAGTCAAAGACTGTAATAAGAGCTAAACAAAGACACTATATCATAATTAAAAAGTATATCCAATAGGATCTAACAAAAGTAAATATTTATGCCTCTAACACAGGAGCAGCCAATTAATAATAAAATTGAAGCAATCCATCAATTACAGCAATCCATGTAAGCAATACAATAATAGTAGGGGACTCTAACACTCCCTTACTGCAATGAACAGATTATCTAAGCAGAAAATCAACAAGGAAACAAGGGCTTTGAATGATGCACTGGACTAGATGGACTTCACAGATATATTCAGAACATTCCATCCTAAAGCAACAGAATACATTCTTCCCCAGTGCATATGGAACATTCTCCAGAATAGATCACACACTGGGTCACAAATCAGGTCTCAACTGGTACCAAAAGACTGGAATCATTCCCTGCATAATTTTGGACCACAATGCTTTGAAATTGGAACTCAGTCACAAGAAGAAATTTGGAAGGAAGCCAAATACATGGAGGCTAAAGAACACCCTACTCAAGAATGAATGGGTCAACCAGGAAATTAAAGAAGAGCTAAAAAAAAATTATGGAAACAAATGAAAATAAAAACCCAACTGTTCAAAATATTTAGGATGCAGCAAAGGTGGTCATAAGAGAGAAGTGTATAGCAATATAAGCCTTTTTTAAGAAACAAGACTATGTCCCAAATATACAACCTAACCTTACACCTAAAGGATCTGGAGAAGAACAGCAAATAAAGCCTAATCCCGGTAGGAGAAGAGAAATAATAAAGATTACAGCAGAAATCAGTGAAATAGAAACAACAACAACAAAAAATGGTAGAACAGATCAATGAAACTAGGAGCTGGTTCTTTGAAAGCATTAATAAGATTGATAAGGCCCTGGCAAGACTTATCAAAAAGAAAAGAGAAAGGACACAAATAAATAAAATCATGAATGAAAGAGATCACAACCAACATAGAAGAAATATAAACAATTATAAGAAACCTTATGAGCAACTATATGCCAACAAATTAGGCAATGTAGAAAAAATAGATGCATTCATAGGGACATATAAAGTACCAAAACTAAAATAAGAAGAAATAGAAAACCTGAACAGACCCACAATCAGCAAGGAAATTGAAACAGTAATCAAAAATCTCCCAACAAACAAAACGACTCCAGTGCTGGATGGATTCCAAGGGAACTTCTACCAAACATTTAAAGAATTAATACCTATTCTTCTGAAGCTGTTTCAAAAAATCAAGATGGAAGGAAAATTTCCAAACTTTTTTTGAGGCCTTATCTCAATTCCAAAACTGGACAAAGGCCCCACAATAAGGGAAAATTACAGATCAGCATCCCTGATGAACTTGGATGCAAAAATTCTCACCAAAATACTAGCCAACAGTGTCCAACAGCACATTAAAAAGATTATTCACCACGATGAAGTAGGATTTATTCCTGGGCTGCAAGGGTCAACATCCACAAATCAAACAATGTGATACACTACATAAATAAAAGAAAGGGCAAAAACCTTATGATACACTCAATAGATGAAGAAAAGACATTTTACAAAGTACAGCATGCTTTAATGATTAAAACTCTTCACAGAGTAGAGATAGAATAATATCATATATCGTAAAACCCAATATCATAAAACCCATATATGAAAAGCCCAGAGCAAATATCATTTTCAATGGGGAAAAACTGAGAGCTTTTCCTCTAAGTTCAGGAACACAGCAGGAATGTCCAATATCACTACTGCTGTTCAACATAACAGTAGAAGGCCCAGCATCAGCAATCAGACAACAAAAAGAAATAAAAAGCATTCAAATTGGCAAGGAAGTCAAACTCTCACTTTTTGCAGATGACATGATATTCTATGTGGAAAACCCAAAAGACTCCACTCCACCACTCCTATAGGAATTCAGCAAAGTGACAGGATATAATATCAGTGCACAGAAATTAGTTGCATTTCTATACACTAAAAATTAGAGAAAAGATAAATTAAGGAGTCAATTGCATTTATAATTACACACCAAACCAGAAGAATATCTAGGAATAAGCCTAAGAGGCAAAGGATCTGTACTCAGAAAAGTATAAAATACTCATGAAAAGAAATTGAGGAAGACAAAATAAAATGGAAAATGTTCCATACTCATGGATTAGAAGAACAAATATTGTTAAAATGTTTATGCTACCTAGAGCAATCTATACATTTAATGTCATCCCTATCAAAATACCATCAACTTTTTTTCAGAGAGCTGGAACAAATAAAAAATTTGTGTGGAACCTGGTAAGACATCAAATAGCCAAAAAAATTCAAAGTTAAATGATTCTTACAATAAAGCAAGTCAGAAAAGGGCATTAAATATGAAAGAACTCATAGAGAGTGCTTTGCTTTATAATTTTTAACTATATTTCATGTGCACATAATAGCTACTTTTATACAAATGTATTTAGAAAAATAAAATATATGGTTTTAAGAATTTATCAGTAAATCTCACTATCAACAATACTGACTGAAAAATGTAATACTAACTGAACTACTAAGCTATGTATTAATTATAAGTGTGTGTAAGAGAGAAAGAGTGAGGGAACTGTTTTCTGAATTAATATCTAATTAAAAATTCATAAAATAGATATCTGCTTTTGATCATGAGAAAAATTTCTAGACTTAATGTTTAATGTAAACCATTAGAGAACAGAAGAAAAATTCAAACAAAAAACCAAAAACCCACAAAAGTAAACATTGGATAACTGAAAGCATAGGATTTTGTTCTCAGAAAGTAAAAAAAAAAAAAAAATCAGTGATGTGAGAAATGAAATTGCCTAGAGATATATTATGGACGATAGTGCAGAGACAGGGATCCCAAATAGACTACATAGAAAGTAGAGATTGAAGTTCAGGAACGCTGAGACTTAATTTGCAAGGTAGAGTTAACCTAGTTCTACATAGAGAGCACGAGCATTCTACAGATCAATTGCACTGAGTCTTCACACGATGCTAAGGGCATATGAATATGATGAAACTTGATGAGGTGATGATATAAACGGGAAAATTCCGAGAGTTCACATGGATTACAAAGGTGCATTTTCAACAAATGGTGCTAGAATAATTAGGTATTCACATGAAAAAGTGAAGTTGGGCCCTATTCCACACCATCTACATAGTAACTCAAAATGTAGTGTAGGTATAATAAATGTAAGACTAAAAATTTCTAAACACTTCAAAGAAAACATAGCATATATTTTCATGACCAGTGATTAAGCAATGGATTCTTAAGTATGGCACAAAAGCAAAAAAAAAGAGAAAAAAATACAAAAATTTGAGTATATCAAATTAAAAAATATATTTGTCAAAGAATACTATCAAAAAATGATAGACTACCCAGAGGGTGGGAGAAAATATATGTAAATTATGAATCAGGTAATAATCTAGTACCTAAGATATATAAAGATTTTTACAATTCAAAAATAAAAAGACAACCTAAGTAAATATTAGGCAAAAGATTTGAAAACTATGTTCTTCAAAAATGTATACAAATGGCCAATAACCACAGGAAAATATGCTCAAAATTAGCCATAGGAGAAATGCAGATCACTACTACAATATAACACTTTTCACACTATTGAGGATTTCTTCAATCAAAAAAGTAGATGATAATATTAAAAATATAAACTGTTGGAGTGGATTAGAACGTGCTCCTGGAGAAGATGGTGTAGTTACATTGTTTTGCAGTCCATCAAAAATTGAGCAGGGAGTTATCATATAACTCAATGATCTTACCTCTAGACATATACTTAAGATAATTCAAAACATTATCACCCAAAGTTTGTAACAAATGCCCAGAGCAGCATTCATAATTAGCCAAAAAGTAGAAATAAGACAAATTCCCATCAATCATAAATTGGGTAAGTAAAATGGAATACTATTCAGGAAAAAGTAAAATGAAGCACAGTTATCTTTTACAACATAGATGCATTTGGATAATATTATGCTAAGTAAAAGAAGCCAGTTAAAAAAGACCACATATTGCATGGTTTCTTTTATATAAAATGTCCACAATAAACATATACATATATAAAGATAAAAAATAGATTAGTTATTACAATATCAGAATGTGACCATATTTGGAAATAGAGACTTTGTTGATGTAGTTAAGATGAAGTCATAGTTGATTAGAAAGAGTTCTAAATCCAAATAACAGTGTCTTTATAAGAAGAAGAGAGGACATACAGAGACAGCACACACACAGAGAACAATGTACTATGAAGACAAAGGCAGAGATTATAGAGATGCATAAACAAGCCAAGAAATACCAAGAATTGCTAATAACCACTGAAAGTAGGAGAGATGATTTTTCATTCAGGGCCTCTAAAGAAAACCAATCATACAAACAACTTGATTCTTGATTTTCAGGCTTCAGAACTGACAGAGAATAAATTTTTGTTGTTTTAAGCTACCCAGTTTGTTCTATTTTGTAACAGCAGTTCTAGAAAATGAATACAGAAGGAAACTTCCTAACCTTAATAAAAGACATTCTTTTCTTTTTTAAGATTTTATTTATTTATTTGAGAGAAAGAGAGAGAGAGCACGCAAGTGGGAGTAAGAGCAGAAGGGGAGAGAGAAGAAGGGGCAAAGGATCTCACAATTTGAGCAGGGTATGATATATAGATGATAGATCAATCGATCTATCAATTGATCAATCAATAGCTATATGGCAAATAAATTGTGTGTAATAAAATTAAGTCTTTGAGTGATAATAATATGTATATGAGAACGGTAAGTTACTGCATTACTAATAAGAATTCTATTAAATACACCATTGGACGACCATTTACTTCCATAATTGAAGAGATAATATAGCATCAAATTTTTAAGTATCTTTCTGATAAAAGGACAGGTCATGATTTATAGCTGATCTATAGTTTCTAAATTAAATGGATAATTTACAGAGTTTACATAAGTTCTTATGAGAGTGTATCTTAATAGGCACAAATTTAGTTAGGTTTAAGGCAATATAGGAATGAATAAAAATCTATATTATTCACAGCATGGTGAGTGAGCTCTGATCATACACCAGCATTTGCTTCTTAATTAGAGGGTTATACTTAAATAGTTTTCATTTATTGCCTGAGCTGAGTGCTATTCACTGGTAGCTTTATCACTGAAAATGGCCTTAACTTAGTGTCAAGGAGATTTTCATATATATGATAGCTAAAATTTTGAAAATTTAATTAAACAAATGTAAAAACAGCATAGGAAGAAACAATATCAGAAGTTGTACACATATATTACTATTAGTTATTATTATTATTAGATTTCTTTACAAAGATATGCAAATAACATTAAGACAAAGTTTTATTTACAACGCTGCCCATAAATAGAATCAGGTGAAAATAAAAATTGGGGGGAAACATTATTTGTAAGAAGCAAAAGAAGTTTGCTAATAAATTCTATGAGAAATGCCAAATGACAGAGAACTAAAATTATTTGTTTAATTGCATGTATTTTTATATGGTATTTCTAAGTTTTCTAGAATTATTCATTTGTGATGTAAGTCTCACAGAAGTCCTCCAGTAGTACTAATCTATGCACAGATAAGTGGAAATGCCTGAGCATTGTCGTAAGCATCAAAAATACATATTAAAACAAAAAGAATCAAGTATTCAGGAGGCATAAATATTCATTAATGCAATGTGATTATTGAAAATTGATAGGGTAAGTTTTAGCCTGTTGCCCAGTTACTTTGCCAAGAGCTTGGCTATTAATCAAGTCAAGTATAAAAAGGTGTGTGGAGTTCAGCCAGATAATTTATTAGCTCTTCAATTGAGCCATCAGTCTGTTCAAAGGCTAATTAGACCAATCTGTGAATGTATCAATCCCATAATTACTCAGACTAATTATATTAATCATCTAAAATATGTTCATGAGAAATAGCTAATGTATAACCTTGTGATTTCACAATGACCTTAGTTCAACTACGAACTGGTATCCATGTATGACTCACAAAGTGTGGTTTATGATAAGTAGGCAGACTAGGAATTTTAAAGCAGATGTATAGATAAGTAGATATGAATTGGTTAAATAACATGATCCCAAAAATCTTCAGTTGCCCAGGGCTTAGCGAGAAGAAACAGTACTGAATACAGCTTCGTGCAGAAAGACTGAATGAATAGATAATTTCTTCTTTCTGGACCTCGTGTATATGAATGTGTCCATGTATGTGCATGACAGCATCTGAGTAATCTGTATATATATGTGGATAACTATAATTGTCAGAAATATATATTAAATCCAGATGAATTCAATAAATTTAAAGCCCCTACCATACCCCAAACATTAAATGTGAGATGGTGGTAAACTATGTGTAAAAAAAATAAAGATACTTTTTATCCTAGCAGCACCTGTTGCTTGAGGAGAGCAACAGATAAATAGGTAATAATGATGAAAATGCAGAAATATTAGACTATCTTGCTTCTACTCACATATTATGGCAATATTCATTGACATTGAAGGAATATTTGTCATTGGACTGAAGCTTAATATCCATGGACAGGCAGTCAGAAAGGGCAGACTGGAAACCCTTGGGCAGTTGGCTAAAACTGCTCTGCCACTTAAGCCATATGAACCAACAAATCTAATGGTATTTTAAGTATTATTGGCAGATAGAGACATTGTTTGGAGCCACTGGCAAGTCCCTGTAGGTGAATCACTTCTCAAACCCTTGAAGTTTTGGAGTAAAGCCCAGAGATCAGATGTGGATAACTAGTCTCCTTTTGACCGTTGGCTTTTGGCTTGTTACTGGGCCTTAGTAGAGCCTAAATGCTTAATTAGGGGCTACCAAGCTACCATTAAACCTGAGCTGTCCATCATGAAGTAGAATTTTCTGATCTACTGAATCATAAAGTTGGGCATACATGACAGCACTCCATTATCAAATGGACGTGCTACACAT
>PITA01022744.1:6576-29848 GCA_004023965.1 Spilogale gracilis | reverse complement strand
TTTTTTTTTAAAGATTTTATTTATTTATTTGACAGAGAGAAACACAGCCAGAGAGGGAACACAAGCAGAGGGACTGGGAGAGGGAGAAGCAGGCTTCCTGACGAGCAGGGAGCCCGATGTGGGACTCGATCCCGGGTCTCCAGGATCATGACCTGAGCCGAAAGCAGCGGCTTAACCAACTGAGCCACCCAGGCGCCCCCATCATTCTTTTTTTAAAAAAAATTTTTATTTATTTATTTGAGAAAGAGAGTGAGTGAGAGAGAGTATGAGAGGGGAGAAGGTCAGAGGGAGAAGCAGACTCCCTGCGGAGCTGGGAGCCCAATGAGGGACTTGATCTGGGGATTCCAGGATCATTACCAGAGCTGAAGGCAGAGGCTTAACTAACTGAGCCACCCAGGCACCCTAGAAACATCATTCTTAATCATTCTCCACAATGTTACCAGGATTTATAAAACATATCTAGTCATATCAATCTCCTGACTTAAAGTTTCCTCCGTGCTGAAAGAATGAAGCCCACACTCCTTAAGCTACAAGTAGTTCTTTTCACACCTGCCTCAACCTTAACTGCCTGCCATCTTTTTCTTGACTTCTATTTGTTATGGTTTGGGCATAGCAGACACAATTTTTATTCCAGGGGTACACAATGAAGGCTGTCTCATATGCCAGGACCCTTTTGTTTGTGCATGTGCTATGATGATCTTTGCCCTATAGATCACCTTCTCCCTTTAACTTGGATCTGACCTCCTCCTCGGTTCATCTTTTATTTTATTTATTTATTTATTTATTTATTTATTTATTTATTTATTTATTTATTTATTTATAAAGATTTTATTTATCTATTTGACAGAGAGAAACACAGCTAGAGAGGGAACACAAGCAAGGGGAGTGAGAGAAGGAGAAGCAAGCTTCCCGCCGAGCAGGGAGCCCGATGTGGGGCTCAATCCCCGGTCTCCAGGATCATGACCTGAGCCAAAGGCAGAAGCTTAATGACAGCCACTCAGATGCCCTTTGGTTCATCTTTTAGTGTAGTTCTTAAATTGCGGCAGGCAAGTGTTTCTGTCCCACAACCTATCCACACTCCTGGTCTCCTTACTATAGGTGAGTCTCATTCTTCCTAGGACCTTTGTATCTTCAATCTAATGTTCTTCTCGCTGAACTATCTTGGCTGACTTGTCATTTATTTCTGTATCCCCTCTGCATACAAAAAGCCTAGAATGAGGGACTCACTAAATGTTTATTAACTTGAACTAGAATGAATAGGAAAAAAAAGTCCTATGAAACTCAACATGCCCTGCTAAATTATGGAAAGAGCCCAAAGGTCCATTGACTGATGAATGGATAAAGAAGATGTGGTGTATGTATACAATGGAATACTACTCAGTCATCAACAAGAATGAAATCTTGCCATTTGCAGCAATGTGGATGGAGCTAGAGTATATTATGCTAAGTGAAATAAGTCAGTCAGAGAAAGACAAAGAAAGACAAAGCCATATGATTTCACTCATATGTGGAATTTAGGAAACAAAACCAATGAATATAGGGGAAGAGGAAAAAAAGAGGGAAGCAAACCATAAGAGACTTAACAACAGAGAACAAACTGAGGGTTGATGGAGGGAGGTGGGGAAGATGGGCTGAATGGGTGATGGGAATTAAGGAGGGCACTTGTTGTGATGAGCACTCAGTGTCATATTTAAGTGATGAATCACTAAATTCTACCCCTGAAACTAATACTACCATATATGTTAACTATTGAAATAAAAAATTGAAATAAAAAAAGAAACTCAACCAACCCTGAGAGCATTACCAGAGAACAGTAGCTGAAATTCACAAGAATGACAATGACTTATCAAGAAAAAGTGAATTATGCTCATTACATACATTTTAATAATTTTGCACCCAAATATTTAAAATAAAATTTTAATGCTACATCAATGAAAGGTATTGTGCTTCTGAAGTCTAAACCAAAAGAAAATGAATAAAATGAGTTAAGTGGTCTCATTTATTTTCTATCACAAACTAGAACTATTTTCATTTATTTGTATAATCCTTGTCCCAGCTGAACTAAGGAGAAAAAATTTACTTTAAAGATTATAAAGTAAAACTTGGTATGAGGAGATGTACTGACTTAGGAAAAGGAGAAACATTTTTAGGAAACAGAACTGTCCAAAGAGAGAATGCCCTGCCTTTGAAAGGGGCAAGATTCTCCTAACTGGGATTATTCAATATGTACTATTTATCCATTTAATGGATCCAAGCAACCAAATTTGGCCCAAATGTCCCTCATTCCCCAATTTCCCGTATAAATACATCAGCTTAGTAATAATAGTATCCTATTTTCTAGGATCCCTATTCTCAAAGGAGTCATTTTCTATCCCCCAGAAAAAGCCTTTGGTTTCTAAGAAAATATGAAGAAATCACTAATATTTAAAACTATTTCTTATCTGAACATTATACACTAAGCTAAAGCCATCCCTCCAATTCAGTAGGATTTTAACTACTTTGTTCAAGTGTTATTATAGCTGTTTGATCATTTTTCTCTCCTTAGAAACAGGGAATTCCTCAAATAGCTTGAAGTAAGGAAGAGTAACAAATGAGCAGCACCCACATTTTTGGCAGTGAAGGAGAATATTTAAAAGACAGGGGAGTAAGCTATTTTGTAACTGTTATTCTCCTAGAACCTCAGATTGTGTTTATTTGGGAGTATACTAATAGATAAAAATCAAAGGTAGAAGTCTTTCTGTTTGTTTGTTTGTTTGTTTGTTTCTGAAATTACCTTTCCTTAGTGATGGTTTTCAAAACTTTTTCTTTAAGCAGTGGAGCCCCTTCTTCAAATAAAATTCTGTGAGAAGCCTTGGGGCAAAACAGATAAAAGAACAGCTGTCTAGTTGGAGAAGTAGAGAGGCTAAACTATTTCCTGATCCCATCCCATAGATCCTACAAACTTACTTCTACCTCTGAAGGGTTCTGAGATGTATCTGAAAGCCTGAGTCTTAAAAATTTCACTATTTTCAAGACAATGTATCAGTGTCACAAAAAATCCTTCTCAGTTTACCACTGCTGAGCCATGAAATTTGAAAACTAATCTAAACTGAATTTAATGTGTCCTTCAGGTTGTTTCACTGTAGAAGGCAGCGTTTGGGCATCCAGAGGTAGAACAGAGTAGCCAGTACTAATAAGAGATACAGAGGGGAAACTTGAGGAGCTAAGATCCCTTTATTATTCTATTATTCTGGCTCTCTAGGTCTTAGGTTAAACTGCTTACTTTTCATTTTATCTCACTTAAAAATAGGAATTTGCTAAATTATTATTTTTATTTCTCTTTCTTATAGCTCACTAGCTCAGAAAGGTCAGTTCCTAAGAATTTACACAGATAAAAACAAGTTTTAAAAGCTTAAATATTTTTTGCTAAAGTCATAAAAAGTTACAAAATATTCATGTGGTATTTTACAATCTAATGATGTACATGCACCATTGTGTGTTTTCCTTTGAAAGCACTGGTTTTGGCAATATAAACTTAAACAAGCTACTTAAAAGAGAAACTTAAAAAAAAAGTCTCCAGTAATGCAAAAGACTCAAATCTGATTATTCTGGATATTAAACATGGCCTCAAGTTCAGGTTACTTCTATATCCAAATACGGAGACCTAGAAGCACTCTTTCCATTTTACTCCTGAAACTGTTTATATTTACCTAACAAAATCAGAGTCACTGTATTGTTTAACATATTTCTAAAGGGAGACTGAGAATTCCCAAAAGAACCTCAAGATTTGGTCCAGTAGCTCAATTCTACTTTAAAGTATGTAGCTCAAAAACAGACCAAAAATGAGCTCAAAAACAGCTCAAAAACAGACCAAAGCACAAATAAAAGCATCTTCAGGGTCCTGATTACATAAAGCCCTTGGGGGGAAGCAGGGAACTCAGTACAAATACCCCATTTTTATGGCGGAAGACGCCCAGGCCCAGAGGAACACATTTACAGTAGTGCTGTGACATAGGATCAAACCACAGGTTCTAGAGTCTCCTCTGTCACAGGAGGTTTCTAGAAAGGAAGCAGAAAAGGCTGCCCTGGAGAAAATAAGAAGGGTGTTATCCACCTCAGAGGCTGATCAAATAAAAATGCTTCACATACTGTGATACATAGAAGATGCCTAATATTAATTAACATTAATTGAATGTTATTTTCTAGTCTCTGAAAAATTTTTTGGGGAGATGAAATACCACTTATTTAGTATTATGTACCTCACCCACCCCCCCAGGCCCCCCCCCCCCACGCCTGCAACTTAATCAGCTGACGCAGCACACAAATTGAATGAAAAGGCAGAAAGGGTAAAAAGAACAAGAATTTCATTGGTGTGGGTCCAACTTTATCTCCTTTTATCATTAAAATGCAATGGGGCTGAGACAGGAAAATTGCCATACAGAAATTGCTATTAGCTGACAGGCATCTCATCCTCTACTTGAAGGTCAACTAAAAACAGAGCTCAAATCAATTTGGGGAACCTTGACCTATTTACCTGTAAAAAGCGGGTAGAATTCAGTAGCACAACTGAGTAACTAGCTAGCTAGGTGGCTTTGCAATTAAACCACAAAATGTTGACTGCCAATAAGATAAAAAATTATGCTCTAAATGCATCCAGCACTCTAAATATAATTATATTTGAAAGCTATTTTCAGTTAGCTTTTCAGTAGAAAATGGTAAAAACAAAATAAAATAAAACAAAAACCCCAACCTGATCAATTAACTCTTATATGATCGTTAAAAAATGGTAATCAAGAGTAATTAAGGATTATGAAAAAAATTGCTTCTCAGCCTTTTGGCTAAGATCAAGTGTAGGACTATGAAAAAATATCCATTTACTGTTAAATGTTTTAAAAAATCAAAATAAAATCTACATCTTAATTATAAAATAACTATGGGAAAATATGTAGGCATATGGAAAAAAACAGAGAGAATATAAAGAAATAAAATTTTCACATGAGATTATGGGTGAAATTTTTATAAGTGCTATTTATAAATTTTCTTTAATATTATTATAACATTGCTTTATTATAAAATACAACACACAAATAATTTAAGGGCCTTAAAATTGCAAATAGACCAGAATATTCTGATGGTCATTTGGACCTGGAAACATTTACTTTCTATTTTTAAGGCAAAAAGATGTGCTACATAAAGGTTTTTTTCAGGGGAAGCAAAAATCCCTGATGTATGTATAACATTCAAGTGTATTCCACACATTTTTGGGAACTGCTCTATGGTCTGAGAAGATAAACTAGTTCCGCAAACCCTCAAAAGTACTCAGAACCTGCAGCATATAGATCTAGGTCAAGCCAATTTCCATGGTTCTCTCTGCATCCTGGCTCTTCTCCTGAGGGTAGGATATTCCTTAAACAATTCATGATTCTTAACTCATCAAAATAATTACAACAAAGTTTCCCTACAGAAAAGCATTTAATGAAAGAAAAATTCACTTTATCACAGTATAAAAATTGGGGACAACTCTAACATCAGTTCTTCCATGGTCAGAAAGAATGTCTACTTAACTCTCTACTATATATCCCCAGGGCCCAACACATTGCCTATCAAGGCCTCATTAATACTTGCTGGAAAAAAACCCTTTAAAATTGTGTATTATAACATTTTACTTCATTAAACACTCATTTATAGAAAAGCTATAAAGAACAACTGTGTTTACTTTATAGTAGATTACTTCCAAAGATAAAATCCTTCCTAATAATATTATCTTAGTCATTAGAATATTAAAACATCCTCATACATAGAACATTCTATTTATTAAATATAGCAATGAATAATCAACAAATATTTACCAACATCTATAATTCTATTGTCACAAATTATGTATAAGTAGTATATGTCTAAACTTGTGGACTGTTTAAGAATGAAACAAGGGAGATAAATTCATTCACAGAATTAGTCCTGTAGTGAAATTCAGGAGAAAAGTGGTCCTGTAAAAACAGCGAATGCAAATCTCGACTTGGAATCATTAGTTTTCTGTTCCTGGAAAAAACTACACTCTAATGCTGTTCTACATTTTTAAAGAGATTAAGAAATAAGTTCTCAGTGTAATATACTATAAATAGTACATTGTTTCATATTCTATGGTTAGGACTACAAAAAGTCTAAAATTTTTTATAGTTAAGCAGAACCATAACTATACTGAATTTCCATGCCTCTGTTTTCTTGGCTGTCTTGTACTTAAAATTAAATGTTTAACAGACAACAATTGCCTCATTATCCACCAAAGCATATTATATTGGTAAGAGGTCATGTAAATAAAAACAACTTTCATACCAATTCTTAGTCAAATATGAACATTTAAAATAACTATAATTTTTAAGGATTATGTTAGTTTTGAGCTGGTACTAGCTAAAAACTGTTCCCAGGGTAGCTAAAACATAAACTGAGACTCCTTTGGGATATATATATTCATACCTATACTGAGAATTCTTACAACTCTGTATTCTATTTAGTTTCACTTCTTATTCTCTGAATCAGAGTTCTGTTTAGCCAACTGAAAATACTTATTTTTACATGTTTGTATTCAAACTAAAAGTTACAAATCCACCAAAATCAAAGAATGCATGAAATAATAAAAGAAATAAAGAATAACAGGGTCAAATTAAAATAAGGAATATCCACCACATAAAGAAAGAAGTGTCTAAGAAGACACTTTCTTTAATTAAAAAAAGCAAAACCATTTTGGCTTTTATGCACTTGAGGCCTTGATTTCAAAGCCAAAATGTAAAAATACTTAGAAACAATGGTCAAGTTCCTAAAAACATTAAATGAGAAATTTGACAACCTAAATTTGTACCCACAACAAGAATTATGGTAGCGTTGGGGTGCCTGGGTGGCTCAGTTGGTTAAGCGACTGCCTTCGGCTCAGGTCATGATCCTGGACACCCGGGATCAAGCCCCACATCGGACTCCCTGCTTGGCGGAAAGTCTGCTTCTCCCTCTCTCACTCCCCCTGCTTGTGTTCCCTCTATGCTGTGTTTCTCTCTGTTAAATAAATAAATAAATAAAATCTTAAAAAAAAAAAAAAAAAAAAAAAGAATTATGGTAGCCTAGGGCGTCTAGGTGGCTCAGTTGGTTAGGCTACTGCCTTTGGCTCAGGTCATGATCCCAGAGTCCCAGGATCAAGTACTGCATCCTTCTCCCCTCTCATGCTTTCTCTCTCTTGCTCTCAAATAAATAAATAAAATCTTAAAAAAAAAAAAGAATTATGGTAGCCTAGAACCATTGTCTAAAAGATAAATCTCAAGAAAATTGCCAAAATGGTCTCAAGACAATCAAAACTCGGGTATGAAGGTGTATATATACAGGAGTAAATGTGATAAAAATGAAAGCATTGAAGAAACTGTGGCCAAAAATCATCTAATTTCAGAGGATCCTTTTGCTAATCCTAACCTAAGCCTTAAGGGTTTAGAAATTCTATCCTCTCTGCCTGTTTTTTTCCACCTGAGAAAGCCAACCTTAATAGTGCTAAAGATTAAAAGAATCCAAGCTGGACAGATTTCTCCTGACAAGCACTGACCCTGGATTTGAGGAAAGACATGTCTTTTTAAAGGATCTCTACAACACTAACATCCTGGTTTTCTACCTTCTGCTGGTGTGTAAGTAGGTATGTACATATTGAGAGTGACACATAAATAAGTACTATAATGAAATCTCCTATCTTTGTTATTAAAGTTTGTAGTATTACCCCGAAGTAATTTTTTTAAAGGTTTTTTAATTCATTTGCGTGTGAGAGAGAAAGCACAAGCTGGGAGAGAGGCAGAGGGAAAGGAGAAGCAGACTGCCTGCTGAGCTGGGAGCTAACATGGGGCTCCATCCCAGGACCTGGAGATCATGACCCAAGCTGAAGGCAGATGCTTAACCATCCGAGCCACTTAGGTGCCCCAGTCCAAAGTATTTTTTTGCTGGAAATTATTTTCCCCTACTTTTCTCAAGGAGGTAGGTTAAATCTTTCACAGACAGTCTAACACAAGAATGCTATTCCTAAATATAAGTGAGATTATCATTAAGAGGCTGAAAAACCATTCATCTGTGTTACCTTCCATATTTATAAAATAACTGTTACATGTTTCACTCAACATATAATCATTCAATTATAAAACTACTTTGAAAGATAATAGTAATTTGTATTGGTAATGTCAGCTTGTAAGAACTCCAACAATTTTTTAAATACAGAATTTACTGTCTTTTTTTTTTTAAAGATTTTATTTACTTATTTGACACAGAGAGAGATCACAAGTAGGCAGAGAAGCAGGCAGAGAGAGGAGGAGGTAGGCTCTTCACTGAGCAGAGAGCCCGATGTAAGACTCAATCCCAGGACCCTGAGATTATGACCTGAGCCGAAGGCAGAGGCTTAACCCTCTGAGCCACCCAGGCGCCCCTCTAACAATTTTTTTAAAAAATGAAAGTTGAACCACCACATTAATAGCTATGGAATCTGCAGGGCCTCAGTATCTCAGTCAGTTAAGAGTCCGACTCTTGGTTTCAGCCCAGGTCATGATCTCAGGGTGGTGGGATCAAACCCAGGTGTTGGCCCCACACTCAGTTGGAAGACTGCTTAAAGATTCCTTCCCCCTGAGTGCTCCCTCCCCCCAACTTGTGTGCGCACATGCATGAGAGAGAGCTCTTTATCTCTCAAAAATACATAAATCTTTTTTTTTAATTTTAAAAAAATATTCTGTAATTATTTAAAATAACAATTGGACTAGGGATGCCTGGGTGGCTTAGTTGGTTAAGTGTCTGCATTCAGCTCAGGTCACAATCTCAGGGGTCCTGGGATCAACTCCCACATCAGGCTCCTTGCTCAGCGGGGAGTCTTCTTCTCCCTCTGCCTGCTCTGCTGGCCACTCCTGCTGCTTGTGCTCTCTCTCTGATAAATAAATAAAAAATAACAATTGGACTAAAGTGTAACTATTTCAACACTATAGTATGTGATTTAATGCTTCTTATAAAAGCCAATCTATGTCAGTTAAATAAAATATAAAAGTAATTATATACAAATACATCCCAGTATTTAAATACTGGCATGCTTAAGCTAAAACAAAGTACTTAATCATCAATATCCTAAATTTTAGAATTATACTTAACTATTATTAGTATACTGCATATTGGACATATATTTTCAGGAATTGTTCTTTTAAGTCTTGAAGTACTTTTCTGGACATAGATAAAAAAACAGTAAAATTTCTAGATTAATTTCCCCACACTAAAGTTCTCTGCCTTCAAGAACTTCATTTGTCGGGGCGCCTGGGTGGCTCAGTTGGTTAAGCAACTGCCCTCGGCTCAGGTCATGATCCCGTCGACGGGATCAAGTCCCACATCAAGCTCCCTGCTCGGTGGGAAGCCTGCTTCTCCCTCTCTCACTCCCCCTGCTTGTGTTCCCTCTCTGGCCGTGTTTCTCTCTGTCAAATAAATAAAATCTTAAAAAAAAAATAACTTCATTTGTCTTATTTACCACTCTTACCACAGAACCAGTACAGTGCCTGAAACACAGTGTATTTCAGCAAATATTAAGTGAAAAATGAATTAGTAATATACCCACAGATTTATCATGAAGTGTGATGCTGTTTCCTTTGACATTAAAGCAGCCAATACTCCTATATTTTAAAAGTTTGAAAGTATATTTCTTAACAAAGCATCAAAATTAAGTGCTGGTTTTTTAAGAAAAGTTTTTAAGATGTTAGCCAAATATAGTATCATGAGATCTAAAGTGAGCATATTCAGAATCTGAGTTTCACCATACCCTATGAAACACATACTTGCCATAGCTTCTTCAGCATTCTGTTCTTTGACATGGAGGGTATCTCTTCAAATTAGGTGTTTAGCTCAGGCCATCATTACCAACAGGTCTGAAGTACCTATCTGCCATATCCTAAAAAAAAAAAAATCATTTTAATATTCTGTCTTAGGATATAATTCAGTCTTAGGACTTTAAAGTTTATGCCGTGGCTTTTCAAAAATGAATGTAATTTTGAAAAAAATTTAATTTCCTCATAGAAATTGTAAAAGAATTATTTAAATGCCAAACCCAATATTAACAAGAAACACAAAATTTAAAATACTCTCAAAAATTCTATTTATATTCTATAAAACATACCAAATTTTTAATAAAAATTTTCAAAATGTGAATATATGCAGACTGTAGTATAAAAGCTGAGATGAAGAAATTGGGAATTGTAAAATATTAAGTACACAAAAGTTATGACAGACAATTTAGTTAAACTAAGAGGTGGGAGGAGGTGTATGTTTATACATTTACACATAAACTCACGGATATCTGTATCCTAATTTACAATGCATTAATTAGAATGGAGTGGATTATTAATATTGGCAACAAGCCAATACAACTTAAATAAACCGGTGGTAGTCTACCCCAAAGCATGTGGTAGCTAATAGAATGACCTGTGTTTATTTCATTTTTGCAAGAAAGCTACTAACAAATGGCTTTAATCAGTGTGTTGTGAAGCAGCGATTGTACAAACAAATGAAAATCAGTCTCCAAAAATTGAGATATGTGTCCAAAAATGTTGTGGCATATTAGTCAGAGTACTTAAACTAATAAGGGAAATTTAATAAAAACTATGATTGCTTCTCTTAATAAAAAACAGTAAATAGTCCTTTTGAACGGTTGAAACATTTTATCTGTTGTTCTTGAAGCACTGAAACTGTAAGCCAAGTGAATAAATATTAAGGAAGATGATTTCTTCCAAATACCTTATCCTTTGACTTATTATATACATGTTCATGAAGAGGCTCTTAAGAAATAATGTAAATATCGCAACCCTTTAGTAAAATACTTCTAGGCTAAGTTAAAGATTAGGCTGAATAGCCAGACTAATTTCATGAAAAGGAAAAGAGCATTTTCCTGGTAGGCTCAGTGGAGCATCCTGCTATCTGCAGCCTGGGATTCTACAGTTTCATTTCCTGGTATCTCCTTGTTTGGAAACTCCTTTGCCATCCATCTACAGGATGTGGACTAGAAGAGATGATAGGAAACAGCTGCCAAAGAGGGGAAGTTATTTTCCAAAATGAATTATTAATACTATAGGAAATTGGTAACCTATTTGCATCCATTCTTGAATCACACAGTAATTGCAAGATGTTTTACCGAACGAGTGTCTCTTGAGAAGAGCAGCTGAGACAAGTAAGGGCACAAGGCAACTAGAAGGGCAACAAACGAGCTCCTTGATACTTCTGGATGGAAAGCATCCATCCTTGCCTGATGTTATTTCATCTTCTGATACTGGCATTATTTTATTTTAAAATACTTCTCTCTAACTCAAAGTATATTTTTAAATTTTAAGATTAGAATGAACTTCAAAACTTAAAGAAGTCATCTCAGCTATATACATTATATAATAAAACATATGAGTTGTTTTGGCAGAAGATGGACTGTAAATAAAGATGAAGAGCTTGGGCTTTGGAATCAGACTACACGGTTTCAAATCTTAATTCTGTCACTTACTAGCTCTGTGGTCTTTGACAAGTGACTCAGCCTGTCTACACCATCGCCCCCTCATCTAAAATGGGGCTCTACTACTATGTGTTTAAAATAACACATGTAAAGTGTCTGGAATATTTTCTGGCACTTAGTAACTCCACAGTTAGATTTTTCTGACTTTCATTTAAAGTATTTAAGTTAAACAATGAAGGAAGTCTTCACATAAACTCTGCTAACTGTTAAGACATTATAAAATTTTCAAAAGTCTGGGCAACAATCAACCAATTTTATTTTCCATTTAATACCTTTGAGCATATTAAACAATGCTAGAAGAACAAGCTGGCTTTAACAGGTAGACATTAATCAATCATAATTTATATCCTCAACCCCAACATACACATACTTCCTCTAACCTTAGCTTCAAGGAGAATCATTAATGTATGAAACATTTTAAAGAGTGTTTCATAGAACCAACAAAGCTCTAATATAAGTCATTTTATTGTAGTCATGAAGAGAAATTGTTCTCTCCTCACCATGCCTTCACTTTCAAATACAGTCCACGTCCGGCAAAGTTTTTTTTTGTTTTTTAAGATTCTATTTATTTATTTGACAGACAGAGAGAGACAGCAAGAGAGAGCAAATACAAGCAGGGAGAGTGGGAGAGGGAAGCCGACTCCCCACAGAGCAGGAAGCCCGATGTGGGGCTCAGATCCCAGGACCCTGGGATCAGGACCTGAGCCAAAGGCAGACGCTTAACCGATTGAGCCACCCAAGCGCCAGTGCCCAGCAAAGTTTTAAACAACCTTTTTGACAGTATTTGAAGATAAAAAGGAAAAGACTTAGCAGAGAAGAAAAACACAATTATGAGTGAAGTGCTTAGAAATATCAGATCTTTCTGTCTCCTTTCACTCCTCACAATAATCAAAGAAAGAGAAAGAAAGACCCTCAGGAAAGGGAAAAAGAGAGTCAGAAATCCTATGGGAAATATGAAATCACTAAAATTTAATGACAAAATTCTTTTATTTAAAATAATATGTATATGGCCTCTACTTTAATGTTTTTATTTTTTAGACAGGCTTTGAGCATACTATTTTTAAAAAATCTAAATCTAAAAATTGAAAACAAAAATCCTGCCTAAAAATTTTGACTACCTTGGGTGCTTGGGTGGCTGAGTTGGTTGAGTGAGACAGACTCTCGGTCTTGGGTTTGTGACTTTAAGCCCTGTGTTGGGCTCCATGCTGGGTGTGGAGTTTACTTAAAAAAAAAAAAGTGCCTGGGTGGCTCAGTTGGTTAAGCAATTGCCTTTGGCTCAGGTCATGATCCCAGAGTCCTGGAATCGAGTCCTGCATTGGGCTCCCAGCTCAACGGGGCGTCTTCTCCTTCTGACTTCATGCTTTCTGTCTCTCTCTCACTCCCTCTCTCTCTAATTAAAAAAAAAAAAAGTAAAAAATGTTGACTGCCTTGAATAAATGTCATTCTTAATCTGCTCATAAAAACTTCTTTTCCAAAGTACATCATCATATTTTTGTTTAGATCAAAGATATAAAAGACCATCTTACTACCTCCTGAATACATCATAGAATATTGACTGTATAAACTGTAAAGATTAAGTATCCTTTAAGGTCAAAACCTGACAACTTTATAAATATTTACACAAATATTTACTTTAAAAATTAACTGTATGGGGGCACCTGGGTGGCTCAGTTGATTAAGCCTTTGGCTCAGGTCATGATCCCAGAGACTAGGGATCAAGCCCCACATTGGGCTCCCTGCTTGGCGAGAAGCCTGTTTCTCCCTCTCTTACTCCCCCTGCTTGTGTTCCCTCTCTAGCTGTGTTTCTCTCTGTCAAATAAATAAATAAATCTTTTTAAAAAATTAACTGTATAAAGTACAGATCTCCAACATGTAAACTCAAATGTGTATCCTGATTAGTAATCTAAATCAGCAGCTTCAGCCATTCAAATTTGGTTACTCATGACCACAAATATATAGAGCAACAAGGATACAGTAACATAAGATCAGTAATATTATGGAGACATCGGCTGTTATTCAAAGGCAAGCATCACTTTCTATTTTCCCTTCAATTAAATATAATTTAAATTACTTTTGAGATTACATAGGATGATTTAGAATAATTTTAAGTTAGAAGAAATTTAGAAGTAAAAGTGGATAAGTGTTACACTGACTACAGAGCAATAGATATTTCCAAACACCTTCCTAAATTAATGAATACGATATTAGATTAAAAGCTAGCTTAGGGGAGCACCTGGGTAACTCAGTCATTAAGCATCTGCCTTCGGCTCATGTCATGGTCCCGGGGTCCTGGGATCAAGCCCCACATTGGGAGCAGGGAGGCCTGCTTCTCCCTCTCTCACTCCCCCTGCTTGTGTTCCCTCTCTAGCTGTGTTTCTCTCTGTCAAATAACTAAATAAAATCTTTAAAAAACCAAAACAAAACCGTAGTGTAGGCACTGAAGTTTTAACACTGCTAATATTAAAATAAGTAGAGTCTCTTGAGCCCAAATCCACAATGATGCAATGCACATAAAAGATTATTTCCTCAGCTACATTTGTAATCATTTTAGTAATTTTAACATCTTTCTATTTAAATATAAAGCCATGATTTACAGCAAACTAAGTCCCAAATAACCCATTTTTGTGCCCAATTAACATTATAAGAAAGAAAATATAAATACATTATAACATCACCTTTCAGTCTTAATGTAAAATATAATACAAAAGGGAAAGTCTCCAACATGAAGCACCTCACCGATATTATTAAGTTCAATAAATAACTGTAAAACTTTATTCACATATGTTGAAAAAAAAAACCTTACAAATATGATCAAAGGTGAAATAATTGCTACATCATTCACGAACTGTCCTCCAAATCCAGTGAAATAATAAGCTCACTATAAGGGAAAGACATCTACTATTAATGAGTACAAGCACAGCACAAGCACATTTATGTTTCCAGCCTTAGCATATTTTCAAACCATCTGGCATCAGTGCCACTCTGGTTCATCCAGCCTAAGCTGTTCAGCATTGAATATAAAACTAGAGCTACATGCACTTTGGGGAAACCAAAGAATAGCTCACATGTATAATAATACTCCATTGTGCGGCCCTTAACTAGTTTATACTTGAAATGTGTTTGAGAAGACATTTCCATGAAAGACATTAAAGCTCTTTTAAAAATACTAGAATGGTTCAAGAAATCTGTATGAATCATAGCTGTTATCAGGTGCCCAAGTCTTTCTTACTTTTTTCTCATTTTATTTATTTATTTATTTTTAAAGATTTTATTTATTTATTTGACAGAGAGAGAGAGATCACAAGCAGGCAGAGAGGCAGGCAGAGAGAGAGGAGGAAGCAGGCTCCCTGCTGAGCAGAGAGCCTGATGCAGCCTCGATCCCAGGACCCTGGGATCGTGACCTGAGCCAAAGGCAGAGGCTTTAACCCACTGAGCCACCTAGGCACCCACTTTTTTCTCATTTTAATCCTGATCATTAAATAAAGCATTTGAAGAGGTACTTCTACAAAAAGATTCACTGATAAATGAAATACTATCATTTCTATATTAAAAGAACCCAAGACTTTGCATTTTATTTTGCATAAGATTGAAGTCAGCATTGCCCTAAAACGCTTAGAGTAAGGAGAGACAGATTAAGAGGAAAAAATATTCATGAGCACCCACATTTCTTTTGCTTGAAATCAAGAGTCAGAATTGTCACTTAAGAAATTTTTTTTTCACTTAAGAAATATTTAAAAATCTAGGGATATACTAAGGTCAATATCCCTGTTAAAAGCAACTCCGGCTCACCGTCATTGATGAAATAAAAACAAACGACTTTTGGGGGGATAATTT
This sequence comes from Spilogale gracilis, assembly GCA_004023965.1. NCBI lineage: Eukaryota > Metazoa > Chordata > Mammalia > Carnivora > Mephitidae > Spilogale > Spilogale gracilis. Next base: position 14,502 of record PITA01022744.1, on the reverse strand, counting down.
TTCAGAAACAAAGATAATTCCTCTAACATCATGATACACAAATTAAAGCTTTCAGACAAAGACTGAGATACAATGACCAAAACCAATGAATGTAAAGGTGCACTTATGTAGGTAGGTATACACATAGCTCCAAACCCACAAATAGGCACTCTTCCTGGAGGGAAAGCTGCTTCTTCCTCCCTGTGAACCCTGTGACTCCCAATCCTGTCATTTCCCCCCTTTTCTGTTATCCTCTTAACCTCCAAGGGAACTGCTTTTTCAAGTTACATGGAATCCCGGCCTAGTCACATTACAAACTATCAGCCTTTTCTTTACACCCCCTCAGCCCCCAAGATTAGCTGCTTCTCTTGCTGTTCCTTAGCTCTGGGGAGTGATGACAGAAAAGCGCTGTGGAATTCCCACTCTGCGCATCTCTAGCCTGGATTCCTCCTCCATCCACCTCTTTCTCCGCTTCCTACTATCCTGAGTCTCTCTCACTGAAGCCTGGCCAGAGCTTGCTGCTTCATTAACCTAAACTAAGGATATCAAGGGGAACCTTCTCTTTCTCTGGGGTTTTGCTCTTTCCTTACTGTTACCTACACAGCGGAGAGGTGGAGGGAGATGCACGAAACAAAGAATTTCAAGTCCCTTTACCTAGAACTTTGCTGTAGATCCTCAGGGAAAGGGCATCCGCCAGGGCTCTTCTTCTCTGCCATTAGACCCCGCTGCCCACGCCCTCACACCTGCCTCCCCGCCCTCCCTTCCCCGCCAACATTAGGAGATCGCTCCCGTTAGGCCCCAAGGCTCGGAGGAGTCCGCGGTCTGCCTCCCTTGTCTCCCTTCTGGAAGGGACGGATAGCGTTTCCATTCTCTTTAATTAACTTCTAAGTCTCACTCTTCTCAAAACGGAACACAGTTCTTAAGGACTCAATTCTGAGTCTTGCCCCAAAGCGGGGGAACGGCCTGGCCCCGAAATGGGTGCCTAGCCTTGTGTGAAGTGGGGCACAACCCCCCCAAAAGGTTTCCCGGGGCTCCAACCCCAATGCCAATACGTTCAGCTCTAGCAAGATGATCTCTCCTTACTCTCCGAGGGGCAGTCCCCACGAGGCCAGGAGCCCCCTCGGGCAGGCCTTCCGACCTCCTCTAGGACCCTCAACACCGCTGGGCTCGTCAGTCCCTGCGGCGCCCCCCGACCCCCCACAACCCCCGGAGGCGCCGTCCTCACTCCCCTCAACAGTCCCAAGTTGCTCAGTGCTCTCCTAAGGACCGGGGCTGAGATTTTTCCCTCACAGAGTCCACCCCCAGCTCTTTCCACCGCCGCAGACACCCCGAAAGCGCGAAAGAGCCTCAGGGGCCGTCCCTCGGTGGCGATTCCTCCGTGCAGGCAGGCCAGGTCCCTCCCCCTCCGACGCTCCGCGCCGCATTCGCCTAGCCACCCGCCGCGGCCAGCGCGCTGAGCCCCCGGGGTCTCTGCCCTGGGGCCGCCCTCCTCCGGCCGGCCCGCGAGTCCCTTGCCATCCTCGGCCGCCGCGCCGCTCGCCGGCTCGGCGCTGCCGGATCCCCCCCCCCCGCCCTCGCGCAGTCCCCGGGCGTCCCGGCCCAATCGTCCCGGAGCCGGCTCGCGCCGCTACCTGCAGGGGCCGCCGCGCCTCTCAGCGCCCCGCCGCCGCCATCTTGCATTTCAAACCGGCTGCACTTTTCAGGGAGTCAACTCTGACCTGTGAACCCTACACCCGGAACCGCTCCGCGGGCCGGCACACGGCCTCGGCAGCTCGGCAGGCCCCGCGGAGCGTGGAGGGTCGGGGGTGGGGGTGCGAGGCGAGGCGCGCGCCCCAGCGGCCGACCGGGGGCGGGGAGAGAGGGAAGGAGCCGGCCGAGGCGGGGCCCTCCCGAGCGCGCGCCGTCCGCGCGCCCCCACCCCGCTCCGCGCCAGGCTCTCCACTCCTGGACCCCGCTGCTCTCTTGGGGTTCGACCCGGGCCTCTACCCTCTGGATTGGCCCGCGGGTAGGTAGACAGCCGCCCCGCCCCTCTGTCAACAGAAGCCCCTCCCCTCCCCGCGGTAGCCCCGCCCTCTGTCAGCAGAAGCCCTGCCTTCTCCAGGTCTCGAAGAGGTCCCGCCCGTTGCCGGCGGTAGCTCCACCCACTATCGACAGAGGCCGTGTCTTTACTGAGGTCAATCCCCGCCTTCTGTCACTTGTGGTCCTGCCCTCTGGGCGCTCCGCCTTGCTAATGTCACCACAGGATCGCAAGAAATGCCCCTTGTCATCGTAAGCCCCATCTCCTGATGGCAGTCCACCCAAGCTCCGCCCCTTCGTCAGAATACCCGCCTACTGTCAAAAGAAGCCGCGCCTCCCCGAGACTGATCTGGATTCCAGCCCAAAGCCCCACCTTCTGTCAGTCGCCGCCCCGCCTCTTCTCGCCTTCGGGTCTCTACCCCACCGCAAACCGCAGCTCCACCCCGCTGACACCGAAAGTTCAGTTCAGCCTCACTTTGAGCTGCCTTTGAACACGGAGCCACCCTTTGCTCCCCGAAAGCCCTCCTTTCCCTCCTCGCGAGCCACTCTGCTGAAGGGCTTTCTTTTCAAGCCTTGGTCTTCAAACTCCGACAGCTTCTATGGGAACTAGTCCCGCAGAGGGGGCCAGTCAAGGATCCGGGCTTTGGGGAAAACGAACGGCGTCACTGGCCCTCCGCACCCTCCCATAACTTTCAAAATTATGAAACGTGCACACCAAAGCAAAGAGAAATGTCTCAACCCCAAGCTACTCTGCACAGATTCAGGGGCCTGGACGAGGGACTCTCTGTGCTTTGACAGCAATGCTCCCCTGAGCCACATTAATCTTAAATGTGCAGTTGCTTAAAGTGAAAGCCTGATTGTTGAAATCAATGTACACCAGCTTCTTTATTTGTATGTTTCATCTTAGAATCCTAGAACTTGGGGGAAGCAGAAGCAAGCCAAGCTTAATGATCCTGTCAAAGAGGTACTCAACCCTGCCATACTCAACAACCCATATTTACAACATAGATGTAACACCACTTTACTCTCCTGCAATTAAATTCACAGATAATGTAAACTACGCAAATAAGTTCAATAAAATAGTGTAATGTTATAAAAGTGGAAAAAGAGTCGTTTATTCTAAAATACGAATATCAATAAAAATAGTAAAGTATGTTTTTCACTATGTGAATACTCTGGCCCCAACATGAGAACTACGGGAGCAAGAACTGCCCCTACCAAATTTCAGGACGCCCCCTAGGGGGCAGTACTGTGCTCACCGAGAAACTGCTTAGGACTTTTCCTGAGGAAATGCTTCAGATACAGTAATTCATTCTTTTGTGCATACATTTAACAGCCAGGGTTTTGAGCACAGGCAGGGTGAATGATGCAAAGCTGATTCAGGTAATATTTCTGTCTTCAAGGAGGCTACAGTCGAGTAAGCAAGTGAAAAACACCAGCATAAAAACATCAATCACGGTGAGAGGTAAGAAGAGATCAAAATGGAATAGAAAAAGAGATCCCTTTTAAGTGTATGGACTGATGAATATAAATCTCACCCTCTCTTTCCGCCTCTTCCCTCTCCCTTCTTCTCTCCCTCTTTCCCTTCCTTTTCTCCTCCTCTTCAGCTTTAGCACCAGTTTATAGAGTCACCTCCTTCTCACTCTAAGCTGTCTGCCTGGTTCACTGTCTGGTGCCAGCAGCCCAGAGTCCTCCCAGTTTAGGGCCATGCCCACAGGGCAATTCTGTCCAGGAAAACGACTTCAATAGCACAGCACAGTGTCCTTGGCTGAATTGCTGCCAATTATTTGGTACCCTTGTACAAAACAAGACTATTATCACCCTCAAAAAAAAAAAAAAAAAACCAACTGCTACAGACCCAAGCAATATGAATATATGTTTAGCATAGCAGATTGTGCCGGCCCACATAAATCTGTTTAGAGATCATGCTCACAGAGTAACTTGTTTTTATTAAAATAAACTCATTTGTAAAAATTGTAAATATGACTGATTTCAACAGCTGTGTGGCTCCAGAAGTAAGTTTTGAGCCATGGATTGGCACAATTAGAAGAGTCTAGATTTTTTTATGCATATGTTTTGCAGTTTGTCATACACAGTCTGGTATGGCAAAACTTCAGTGCTGTGAGAGATGAAAAGTTGTCCAGCAGGTTTTTAAAAAGCACAGCACTTTTGCTATTCAGAGCCTCTTCCATATTTGGAACAGTGAAAAAAAAATATTTGTAGGAAATGAAGAGCTTTGAATCAAAAGTTCTAAGCTCTGGTGTCCTCTGAAGAGAAATAGGCTTCCAACAGCACTTTTTTTGTAGTAGTTCCTTCTGTTATTATTTTTCCTTTTTTCTAGTTTTGGTGACAAAGTCTAAAAAACATGATACTGTGAAAACAGATCAGCCAAGAAGACATCAAACGAAGACACTTTACAGTTTTAATTAAGGGTAGGTGAACTCAAGAATTTAGCCCGAGTGAAATACTCCCACAGTGCTCTCCAATGGCTAGTTCGGAAGGTAAACAAAAACATTCCGGCTGAAGCCGGTTGAGACTGAACAAACTCTCAAAGTCAGTTTAGGGTCAAGTCATTTCCTATTCCTCTGAATGCTAGCTTTGTGAAAATAGGAACGTTGTTGAGAATAGCAACAGTAAAAACAAGGTAATGTTCTTAGTAATGGTCTCCCCTTCAACTCCTCCTGTTTCCGCATGTAGCGTAAGATTATACATATAGCACTACGGGACTCCAGACATAAAAGTAGAGAACCAGGAAAAACTGATTTCCTGGTATTTATTCAAGGAGTAACATGTTGATACACTTTTTTTTTTTTAAAATAATGACATCATCTGGGTTGGTTCAATCATTGCTATGTATTCTATTTTCACCAAAAAATTAGTGGTTATGTCAACACTATCTCTGAAAAAAAAGTGGTGCTAGTATTATCGTTTTTGACTTAAAATCTTAGGACATAAGTAACCCTAGAGGAACACCCAGCTAAAAAGCAACACTAGACTGAGAAGATGAAACGTTTCACTGAATTTCAAAGTCTTAGCAGAGGAATCTAGGGCAGCAGATCTTAAACTTTAATATGCATGAAAATTACAGGGAACTTTGTTTAAAATGTACATTCTCAGACTCTGCCCTTGGGAGAGTCTAGTTCACTAGGTCTGGGATGAGGTCATGAATCTGCTAGGTAGCTGGTGACACTCAGGTTAAGTGACCTGTAGGCTTCACTTTGAGAAACAGTGATCTAGAAAAATGCTTATAATTGCAGAAAAGTCATTGCATTCTTGTAGAACTAAGGATTACAAGCCATCAAAAGTCATTATCTAAAACTCTCAGGTGGTTGGACATCAACAGTGGAAGGGGAATCCTACTTCAGTCTTCAGAGCTTTTGGACCCATGGCAGACGTCCATTTCCAGGAAAACTCACACGGCACACTAAACCCTGGGCCCTTTAGATATACTATCTCATTTTACTTTCCTGGTGTCTGTGTGAAGTAGTTGCTATTACTTGAAGGTAACATAATGAGGATGCCAAGGTTTGGAGACGTTAACTGCCAGTCAGTTGCCCAGTTACCCACAAGGTAAGAGGTTTTGAACCCACCATGACCAGTCCTAAAATCTAATGAAACTGCTATATGCACTCTTTCTTAGAAGTGGGGGAAGGTATTGCATTAGCCAGGCTACAGGGTACACAGGATTTGAGAGCATTCCTGGGTGTTGAAGTCAGACAGTCTTCTGTTCAAGTCCCAGAACCTTTCCATCAGCAACTGTTGCTTCATCACAAACCTACAAAAACTTAGTGGCTTGAAAGCCCAAGCAGTTATTTAGCTCATAAGTCTGTGGGTCAGTTGGGTTAGGTTTGGTTGATCTTGGCTGGACTCACTCATGCACAGTGTTCAGCAGGTGGGTCATCCGGAGGCTGCCTGGTCTAGGATAGATTCAGTCGTGTGGCTGGCAGTTGGCTAATGGTCAGGATATCATCTAGGTGCTGGCTCATCTAGGATGGCCTCGGTGGCTGACAATTGATCATAGGGGTGACTGGGCCACATGTGTCTCATCTTCCAGTAGAATGGAGCCTGGACTCCTTTGCATGCACAGAGTTCTAAGAAATTGAGAAGCAGTGTTTAAGACTTCTTACGGCTAGCCTCAGAATGGACAGACAGTCATTCCTGCTACATTCATAGCAAGTCACAGAGCTTGCCTAGATGTTACCTCTTGATGGGAGCGCTACATAGTCACACTGCAAAGAATGAGGCTATGGGAAGGGCAAACAATTGTGGCCATTTTTTGTAATTGATTTTCCACAGTAACTACATGACTCAAGGCAGGTTTCTTTACTTCTATTTCTACTCATCTTCAAAATGGAGATCATATTACAATTGTTACCTTAATTTTTCAGAAAATATTGGCCAAGATAATGCTGATGCTGCCCTCTAGGGTCTTCCTAGCCTGAAAGTCTTATGAATCTGCATGGCAGGGAGAGAGAGAGTAGGTGGATTTTTTTGGTGACCTCTTAGGGCAGGACTTTGGCCCTGATTTTCTCTGTTGATTTCAAGCTGTTCCACTTAGTACTCATCTGGTTGTGGTACAGAAACCCATTCAAGCTAGCTCAATAAAAGAAGCCAAAGCTACTGTTTGTTCCTGCATGTTCATGCCATCTTCTTCTCCCTTGAGTCTCCTTTTAAGACTCTTCTACAACATGCCCCAGCCAAGTGGCCTTAGCCCTGGAGTCCAATATGACTGTTCAGCTTTGTTCATTAGAGCTAAATGGCCTGGTTCTCAGTGCCCCAATTCCAAAATCTAAAGAGAGAATCTGCTTGGCCCAGCACATCTCTTCTTAAAAGGTCAGTTTAGTCTAATCCACCATGTCAGGAGGGGTGGACAGTCCTGGGGGGGAAGGGGCAGCTTTATGTGGACAACAGAGAATGTGAACAAAAACAGTTCCTTCAGGAGATGGCCCTGAACCAGCAGATGCAATGATTCACATTTCCTGGACACAGGCAACCTTCTCTAATATTTTAAATTATCTTCCCATCAAATAGTTGAAGTACAGAATTTCAAGAACTTCATAAAAGTCCATCTCCTTTCTGAACACCTCTTAATGAATTGGAGGCAGGTGGTTATTGTCCCACCCACTCACCAAAAACATATTATGTGCTTTCACCGTAAGTAGATGTGTATTAGTTTGCTGAGGCTGTCATCACTAAGTATCACAGACCACAGAGGACACTGTTGTGGCTTACACAACAGAAATATATTTTTCTCACAGTTGCAGAGGCTACAGATCCATAGCCACAGATTAGTTCCTTCTGAGGGTTGGGAGAGAGAGATCTGTTCCAGGTTTCGCTCTTTGACTTGTGGATGTCTGTCTTCTCCCAGGGTCTTCGCATCATCTTCCCTCTGTGCTTTTCTGTGTTCAAATTCCTCTCTGATATGGACACCAATCATATAGGATGAGGGTCCACCTTAATGTCTCATTTTACTTAATTCCCTCTGCACAGACCCTGTCTCCAAATACAGTCACATTCTGACTAGGGTAGAACTTCCAACACATGAGTTCTGAGGAAACGTGGTAATTCAGCTCTTAACAGTGTGAAAACAGTCATTTCTATGAACAATGTAAATGGTATCTGAGCCTGTTCTTTCCACTGCAACATCACCGGGCTTATCTACAGTCTGCTTATCAGAATGCCCTTCAGTTCCTGAGAGCATTCAGGAACTACTTATTGACTCTTTTTGTCTGTCCTTTATAAGTTAGCCTTCTTTAAACTCCAACTCTGTGAAAAAGTGGTCATACTATATACTTTTCGAAGGCACTTTTGAAAAAAATTTGGTTATCAAATAGCATTTTGCTTATACATTGCTTAAGAAATAGTTTTCAACCCTGGGTGGACAATAGAATCATCTGGTGCTTTTAAGTAACTGCCTCCCCCCCCCCCCCC
>PITA01022743.1:0-29749 GCA_004023965.1 Spilogale gracilis | reverse complement strand
AAAAAAAAAAAGAATGTTATCTACTTGCCAGCCACCTTCAATCCCTCCTTAATATTTTCTTCCCAGTATCTCATTCCCTCTCCCTAGTGTTCGTCTCTAAGAGGAATTCTAAAGAAGGGAAACCTGTGGAGATACTCATCTGTTCATTCCACAGATGATTCTGAGGATCTTCTATGTACCAAGTGCTGTCAGTCCCTGAGGGTACAATGTACAAGACATGTGCCCTGTTCTCAAGGACCTTGAACGTGTTGAAAAGTAAATAAATAGTTATAATACAGTGTAAGGATTGTGAAAATAGCAGGAAATGCAGGTGTTAAATGAGCAGAGAGAAAGGAACCCATCTGGGCTTAGGGTGTGCATGGTTTTGAAAACTTGTGTCAGAGGAAATGTTCAGTAAGTTGAGACTTGAAGTGACCAAGAATGGAAGCCCTAATATTGTAATTAATTAATAACATAACTCATGAGGAAGATCTGACATTTTTGAACTCTCTAAAGAATATGACTTCTTTGCACATATGCATAGAGTGTTCACAAACGTCAACCATGTACTAAACTGTAAAGACCATCTTGATAAATTTCAAAATTAGAAATAGCACAGCAATCATTTTCTCATAATATGGCAAAACTAGAAATAAACAAAAACAAAGAAATCCAGAAAATAAGAAGGCCTCTCTTTTTGGATAAAGTGCATTTCTCTCAATTCTTAAACCAAAGAAGAAGTATAAACTGAAACTACATAGTATCTAGAAAATAGTAAGAAAATATATATTGCAATTTATAAGGCTTAGCTAGTGCAGTACTCAGAATATTTATATTTAATATTGTATCAGTAAACAAAATAGATTATAAGAAAGTAGAAGGGAGAACTTAGAAGTTGTTTTTTTATAAGCAGGAATCAATGACTTAAATAAATCATTTGAAAAATAAATAGAGTGGAAAAACTAGCTTTTTCTAATAAAACAATAAGATAAACTGATAACTGGACTAACCAAGAAAGAAAAAATATCATTTCTTATTTTCCATGGTTATAATGGTCAAAAAACAGAAAAAAAATTAGACTACTAAGAGACTACTTTGTTCAATGTAAACATATTTCAAAACCTGGATGAAATTAACAGTACTTTAGAAAAACATGATTTACTAAAATTTATCACAGAAGAAACTGCTTAAAAGTCAAAGTAGACAAAAAAAATCAAAGTAGACCATTTTCCTAGAAGAAACAGAGACATTTATTCAAGGGCTAGCTTTTTCAGCATATAGATAACCATATGATTTCCCTCCTTACATAAATTAATATGAAGTACTTTAGCAATAGATTTTCTTAGAGCAAATTATCATTGTATTCTTTAATAAATCCCATCTGGTTATAACTTATTTTTTATTATGTTCAGTTAACCACTGTATAGTACATCATTAGCTTTTGATGTAGTATTCAATGATTCATTAGTTGCATATACCACCAAGTGCTCATCCCAACACGTGCCCTCCTTAATACCCATTACCCCGTTACTCCCTCCCCTCTGAAACCCTCAGTTTTTTTTTCCTGGGGTCCATATAGAGGCGGCTCATGGAATGGGAGAAGATATTGGTTATAACTTATTTTTTAATGCCTTGCTGAATTGTTTGCCATGTAGAATTATTGCATCCATTTTTCTAAGTCTTATTTGTAGTTTGTGTGTGTGTGTGTGTGTGTGTGTGTGTGTGTGTGTGTAATCTTTTGGGGGAATTTTGGTCTGTTTGCTTTATGATTTAGAAATTTCTCTTTCATACATTAGGCTCTGGAATAGACAAACAGATTAGAATTATTCTCTTTCAAGTTACATTAGAAGTCCTCTGTGAAGGGATCTGGGCCCAGAATCTAATGTGAGAAATTATAAGGTTGTCTTCTGATATGCTAAGCAGATATTTGTAAAATTCAACATAAATTCTTGATAAAATATTCAGTAATTTTAATTTGGAAACTGTGTATGCAAAAGCCAGAATTCTGTTTAACAGGGGAAACACTGATACAATAACAACTAGTGTCAGGAACAAAGCAAGGATGCCCACATTACCTTTATTGTAATAGAGGTAGACATTAAAGCAATTAGCTGAAGAACTTAACTGAGTTATAAAAGTTAGAAAAGAGGGGCATCTGGGTGGCTCAGTTGGCTAAGCAACTGCCTTCGGCTCAGGTCACAATCCTAGAGTCCCGGGATCGAGCCTCGCATCAGGCTCCCTGCTCAGCGGGAAGCCTGCTTCTCCCTCTCCCACTCCCCCTGCTTGTGTCCCCTCTCTAGCTGTGTTTCTCTCTGTCAAATAAGTAAAATCTTTAAAAAAAAGTTAGAAAAGAGATGGTAATATCACTACTTATGGATCATAACAATCTATCTGGAAAACCCAAGAGAATCAACTGTAAAATCTACAAGTGTTAAAAGAATTCACTAAGGTAGTAAAGTACAAAACTAATATAGAAATCAAAAACTTTTACTCATATAAAAACATAGTAAAATAACTTATTCACCATAGCAATAGAAGAGGAATACATGTCTATGAATATACTTAGGAAATGTGCAAGAACACAAAAGTTGATTTAGGAATCAAAAGAAAAGACATTCCATGTACTTGCATAAAAAGTCTCAATACATAAAAGTTCTAATACTTTTTAGATTAAATTTTTAACTATGTACTTCTGACAAATATGTGAAATTTTTACCTGTTGAGAGGGATACAAACTTAGGAAGTGGGCCTATGGAAGATGGAATTAGGGAAGACTTCTTTTTAGTACCTTATATGAGCATTCATATAAATGTACTGCAGATACTTCTCCAAAGAAGACATAGGAATGGCTAACAGACCCAAGAAAAAATGTTCCAACATCATTAGCCAGCAAGGAAATGCAAATAAAAACCACACTGAGATACCACCTTACATTGGTTAGAATGGCAAAAATTAACAAGGCAAGAAACAACAAATGTTGGAGAGGATGTGGAGAAAGGGGAACCCTTCTATACTCTTGGTAGAAATGCAAGCTGGTATAGCTACTCTGGAAAACAGTATGGAGGTTCCTCAAAAAGTTAAAAATAGGGGTGCCTGGGTGGCTTAGTCAGTCAAACGTCTGCCTTTGGCTCAGTTCATGATCCCAGGGTCCTGGGATTGAGTCCCACATTGGCCTTCTTCAGTGGGGATTCTGCTTCTCTTTCTTCCACTCCCTCTTCTTGTGTTCCCTCTCTCACTGTGTCTCTCTCTGTCAAATACATAATTTTTTTAAAATATTTAATAAAAAAGTTAAAAATAGAGCTATCCTATGACCCAACTATTGCACTACTGGGTATTTACCCCAAAGATACAGATGTAGTGAAAAGAAGGGCCATAGGCACCCCAGTGTTCATAGTAGCAATGTACACAATAGCCAAACTGTGGAAGGAGCCAAGATGCCCTGAATGGATAAAGAAGATGTGGCCCATATACACAATGGAATATTCCTTAGCCATCAGAAAGAATGAATACCCAACATTTCCATCAACATGGATGGAACTGGAGGGGATTATGCTAAGTGAAATAAGTCAAGCAGAGAAAGACAATTATCACATGGTTTCACTTATATTTAGAACATAAAGAATAGCATGGAGGACATTAGGAGAAGGAAGGGGAAAATGAAGGGGGAGAAATCAGAGAGGGAGACAAACCATGAGAGATATGGACTCCAGGAAACAAACTGAAGATTTCAGAGGGGAGGGGGATTGGGGGTGGGTGAGCTCGGTGATGGGTATTAAGAAGGACATGTATTGCATGAAGCACTGTGTGTTACATGCAAGCAATGAATCATGGAACACTACATCAAAAAGTAATGAAGTACTGTATGGTGAACAACATAACATTTAAAAAATTCAAATAAATAAATAAATAAATGTATTATCTTTTCAGAAAATTGAATAAACATTTTTATAAATCAGGTGCAACTAAACCTCTAAAGCCTGGACATTGATATACATTTGTTTGGGCCCTGTAATTCTTACCAGCATAATCTCTCTATTTTTTTAAATCATTCACATCTGAAATACAGTTTTTTCCCCTGTAGTAATAGAAAATTTTTTATTCCTTTTGGATTAGAATTTTGATAGTTTTTTTAATTTAAATTCCATTAATTAACATATAGTATAATATTAGTTTCAGAGGTAGAATTCAGTGATTTATCAATTGCATATAACACCCAGTGCTAATTACATCACATGCCCTCCTTAATGCCCATCACCCAGTTACCCCATTCCCCAACTCATCTCCTTCCAGCAACTCTCAGTTTGTTTCCTATAGTTAAGAGTCTCTTAATGGTTTGTCTCCCGCTCTGATTTTGCCTTATTTTTCCCTCCCTTCCCCTATGACCCTCTGTTTTGTTTCTTAAATTCCACATATGAGTGAAACTACATAACTGTCTTTCTCTGATTAACTTATGAAATGCAGTTTTGAAAGTTAGCTTAAGTGAATTGTGTTGCTCATTTTTTGTGCAGTAATATAGAATCTGAAGTTAATGTGAAAAATATAAAATCACTCATATCTTCCCTTTAAGTAAAATTGTTTTATTGACTGTGAATTTTCATTAATAAGTCTTTATGTGAGTCTCTCTGTGTGTGTATATGTGTGTGTGTGTGTGTGTGTGTGTGTGTGTGTGTGTGCAGGGGTATGTGTGTTTTGTTCTGCTTCATGAATTTTAAAGAGACAGAGATCTTAGAATGTGTAATTCATCTTCATTTATTACAAGTCAACAAAAGGAGTTACAGTGACAAACTGGGGAGTATTCAGGGAAATAATAAATCCCAGATGTCCTTGCACTTGAGTTCTACCCACCTAACTATTCCACCCCCTTTAACAAATATAATCTGGAAATTAAAAGTGATAAAATATTCCTATTAGTATTATATTTATCTGAATAGTTTCAAATTTTAATAAACCATAGGCTTGAGATTATTCAGATCAAAAATGAGGTAATCTGGGAAAATATACTTAATTCTTAGCCTGGATGATATTGACAAATCTGTTTTGAAATTAAGTTTCAGCAAAGTTATCCACTTTCTATAATTTATTATATTTCTCATGGCACAGTTTTCAACTACAGAATTTTTTCCAGATGGGTGAATCTTCCTGCCCTTTTTCTTTGGAATTCATTTTCTCTGATCATCCAACTTGTTCAGAAATTGACAACTCATCTTTGATCAGTCTGAGTTATTCTTTTACATCAAGAATAACAAGAATTAGGGGCACCTGGTTGGCTCAGTTGGTTAAGCCACTGCCTTCGGCTCAGGTCATGATCCCAGAGTCCCGGGATCAAGCCCTGCATCAGGCTCCCAGCCCCATGGGAAGTCTGCTTCTCCCTCTGACCTCCTCTCTCATGCTCTCTCTCTCTCAAATAAATAAATAAAATCTTAAAAAAGAATTAAAAAAAAGAATAACAAGAATTAGGACTGCCAATGTGTTTATTGTCTTTATACTACTAAAATGATGATAATGACTGCCTGCTGCTAAATTTGAAGGTCATATGTGATCTTTTACCATGATACCCACATGAACATTTTTTCCTAGATATTGTTAAAGGTAAATGAAACAAATTGAGGTCTTCTCTCTTTAACAGAAGGAAAATATTCCCTTCTCAAAGTGTTTAAATTGGTCTCATTAAAGTATCGGTCCATTTACCCATTCATTCATTCATTCATTCATTCATTTAGCATCTTTGAATATCACTAAAATACAGTGTTATTCATTGTGCTTCTGACACCATATTAAGGAATAGAGATAAAAGGATGAATGAGAAAGGGTCCTGCCATCAAAGAAGATACAGAAACAAATGTCATGAGCTATATTTCAATCAATGAAATTTGCTTCTCTAACCAGAACCTTCTATTAACTCTACATTTGTGCATATAATGCCAACTCTGTTACTCTACTTTGATGTGTCATAGACATCTATATAAACCTGGTCTACCGGAAATCTTTCCCATAGTCTTATTAGTTGGTACTTTCATTCTAGTTGCTATGATAAAGCATTTAAATTCTATATCCAGGGGCACCTGGGTGGCTCAGTTGGTGAGTGTCTGCCTTTGGCTTGGGTCATGATCCCAGGGTCTTGGGATCGAACCCCACATGACTAGGCTCCCTGCTCAGTAGGGTGTCTGCTTCTCCCTCTCTCTCTCCCCTGGCTTGTGTTCCCTGTCTGTCAAATAAATAAATAAAAATCTTTTAAAAAAATTCTATATCCAATCCATCAGGAAGTTCTGTTGGCTCTAATCCAATATACATCCAGCAGAATGTGACCATTGCTTATTTCCCCACTGCCAGCCATGGGTCCCACTCTACATCAGCTCTCATTTGAATAACTGCAGTAGCCTCCTAACTAGTAGTATCTCCGCTCCCCTTGTTCTCCCAGAATCTATCATCAGCAAAATAGCTACAGTAGTCTTTTTATTTTTTTATTTTTTTCTATTTCTAATTAATTTTATTTTTTCAGTGTTCCAAGATTCGTTGTTTATGCCCCACAACCAGTGCTCCATGCAATACGTGCCCTCAGTACCTACCACCAGGCTCTCCTATCCCCCCACCCCTTCCCTCCAAGACCCTCAGTTTGTTTCTGAGTCCAAAGTCTCTCATGTTTCATTTCTCTCCCCGAATTACCCTACTTCCCATTTCCTTTCCTTCTCCCACTGTCCTCCATATTACCCCTTATGCACTGCAGGTAAGTGAAACCATGTGATACTTGACTTTCTCTACTTGGCTTATTTCACTCAGCATAATCTCTTCCAGTCCAGTCCATGTTGCTACAAAAGTTGGATATTCATCCTTTCTGATGGAGGTGTAGTATTCCATTGTATATATGTACCACATCTTCTTTATCCATTCATCTGTTGAAAGGCACCTTGGCTCTTTCCACAGTTTGGCGATTGTGGCCATTGCTGCAATGAACATTGGGGTACATATGGCCCTTCTTTTCACTACATCTGTATCTTTGGGGTAAATACCCAGTAGTGCAATTGCAGGGTCATAGGGTAGCTCTATTTTTAATTTTTTAAGGGATCTCCACACTGTTTTCCAAAGCGACTGCACCAACTTGCATTCCCACCAACAGTGTAAGGGAGTTCCCCTTTCTCTGCAGCCTCTCCAATACTTGTTATTTCCTATCATGTTAATTTTGGCCATTTTGACTGGTGTAAGGTGGTATCTCAGTTTGGTTTTGATTTGAATTTTCCTGATAGCTAGTGATGTTGAACATGAATCATATCATATGGTTTCTCTGTTTAAAAAATTTCATCACCCATATTTCACTTAGAATATAAGCTGAAATCCTTCCACTGGTCAACAGGGACCCACATGGTACCTCCTTCATAATTATTTTGACCACATTTATTAATTTCCCCTTCATTCTCTACTCCAGAAACACTGTCCTCTTTGTTGTTCTTCCTATGCCTGGAATGTTCTTTCCTAGGTACATATGTGCCTTTCTCCTCACTTTATTCAGTCTTTGCTCAGTATCCTCTTCTCAATGAGAAGTATTGAGGAAAAGTCTACTCTGACAATACCGTTTAAAATTGCATACCTCCATTTGTGCTCTCAAACTCCCATCAACATTTTTTTAAATCCCACAGCCCATATCTCCTTCTAAAGTACCATATAATTTACTTTTTTATTATATGTATTGTTTATTATCTGCCTCCTGTTGCTGCAATGTAATGTATAAAACATGGGGGGGGTGTCATTTTCATTCATAATCCAAAGAGAACCTGGCACATAGTAGATACTCCATAAATAATTCTTTTTTTAAAAAAGATTTTATTTATTTATTTGACAGAGAGAAACACAGCTGGAGAGGGAACACAAGCAGGGGGAGTGAGAGAGGGAGAAGCAGGCTTCCTGCAGAGCAGGGAGCCCGATGCGGAGCTAGATCCCAGAACTCCGGGATCATGACCTGAGCCGAAGGCAGACACTTAATGACTGAGCCACCCAGGCACCCCTCCATAAATAATTCTTGAATGAATTCACTGAGTGAAAAAAAATTGTCAGAACCCAACTTGCAGCAAATAAATTCATTGAATGACCAATTTACCATATTTAATTTATCAAATTGCGTTAAAACTATTTATGGTGAACTGGCCTATTTCCAACCGTTAAGATGTGCTATGAGGTCTTATTCTTTAACAGGAGTCAGCAAACCCGTTTTCTGCAAAGTGTCATATAGTAATTATTTTAGGTTTCCTGTTCTCTGTCAGGACTACTCAACTCTGCCTTTGTAATGCAAAAGCAGCTGTAAAAACTATGTAAATGAATGACAATGACTACATTCTAAAAGAACTTTATAAATAAAAACCAGATAGTGAGCTGTATTTGGCCTATGGGCCATAGCTTGCTGACTTCTGTTTTAGAGGACACTAGAGCCCTTAAGGAAGATTGAAGGGATTAGGTCATGTACCCAGTGTCTGATCTGGCTAAACTTGAGAGCTTTCATCTATTCGGACTGGATTCAAATCCTAGATCTGTATTTATTGACCTTATCAGATTGGGCGAATGAGTTACGCCTCCTTTTTTTTTCATCTTAAAGTGGCAAAAATGGTCACTAGTCACAGACAACATAATTCTGTACATAGAAAATTCTAAAAATTCCACCAAAAAACTACTAGAATTAAAAAACAAATTCAGTGAAGGGGTAGGATACAAAATTAATACCCAGAAATTGGCAGCATTTCTATACCTAACAACAAAATTGCAGAAAGAAAAATTTTAAAGAACACCATTTATAATTGTATCAAAAGTAATAAAATACCTAGGAATAAGCTGAACCAAAGAAATAAAAGACCTGTACTCTGAAAACTATAAAACACTGATGAAAAAAATTGAAGATAATACAAACAAATAGAAAGATGTTTTGTACTCATGGACTGGAAGAACAAATACTGTTAAAACGTCCATACGACCCACAGCAATCTACAGATACATTGCAATCCCTGTCAAAATACCAACAAATAGAACTAGAATAAATAATACTAAAAAGTTTATGGAACCATAAAAGACCCCAAATAGCCAAAGCCATCCTGAGAAAGAAGAACAAAGATGGAGGTATCACAATTCCAGATTTCAAGACAAGCTACAAGTCTGTAGGAGTCAAAACAGTATGGTACTGGCACAAAAAGAGACACATGGATTAATGAACAGGTTAGAGATCCCAGAAATAAACCTACATATACATGCCTAGTTAATCTCCAACAAAGGAGGAAAGAATATATAGTGAGGAAAAGACTTTTCAATGAATGGTGTTAGGAAAACTGGACAGCTACATGCAAAAGAATGGAATCAGGCCACTTTCTAACACCATGCACAAAAATAAACTCAAAATGGATTAAAGACCTAAACCTGAGACCTGAAACCATAAAAATCCTAGAAGAGAGCACAAGTAGTAATTTCTCTGACATTAGCTATAGTGACTTTTTTCTAATATGTTGCCTAAGGGAAGGGAAACAAAAGCAAAAATAACTATTGAGACGGCATCAAAATAAAAAGCTTTTTCACAGCAAAGGAAACCATCAACAAAACAAAAAGGCAAATGAGCGCCTGGGTGGCTCAGTGGATTAAAGCCTCTGCCTTTCCCTCAGGTCATGATCTCAGGGTCTTGGGATCGAGGCCTGCATTGGGCTCTCTGCTTGGCAGGGATCCTGCTTCCTCCTCTCTCTCTGCTTGCCTCTCTGCCTACTTGTGATCTCTCTCTGTCAAATAAATAAATAAAATCTTTAAAAAAAGGCAATCTATTGAATGGGAGATGATATATCTGATAAAGGGTTAATATCCAAAATGTATAAAGAATGCCTACAATTAAACAACCCCCAAAAATCTAATTAAAAAGTGGGCAGAGAACCTGAATAACCATTTTTCCAAAGAAGACATGCAGTTGGCCAACAGGCAAATGAAAAGATGCTCAACATCATTCATAATCAGAGAAATTCAAATAAAAAACACAATGAGATATCACCTCATGCCTATTAGAATGAAGAAGACAAGTGTTGTGCTGGCAAGGATGTGGAGAAAAAGAAATGTAAAGTAGTATAAATTGATACAGCCATTGTGGAAAACAGTATGGATATTTCTCAAAAAAAATTTCAAAATAGAAGTACCATATGATCCAATAATTCCTCTATTGGGTATTTACCCAGAGAAAATAAGAACACTAACTCAAAAAGATATATGTACCCCTATGCTTATTGCAGAATTGTTTACAATAGCTGAGACATGAAATCAACCTATGTATTCATCAATAGACAAATGGATAAGGAAAATGTGGTATATATACACAATGGACTATTACATAGCTATAAAAAGGATGAGATTGTGCCATTTGAGACAACATGGATGGATCTCAAAGGTATTAAGCTAAGTGAATTAAGTCAGACTGAGAAAGACAAATACCATATATTATTCACTCATAAATGGAGTCTAAAAATGAGCAAACAAAAAGCAGAATCAAAACTATAAATACAGAGAACTAACTGATGGTTGCTGGGGTAGAGGGAAGAGTTGGGCAAAATGGGTGAAGGGAAGAAGGAGATACAGACCTCCAGTTATGGAATGAGTAATTCATGGGAATAAAAAGCCGAGCATAAGGAATGTAGTCAATGGCATTGTAATAGTAATGCAATGGGACAAATGGTAACTATACTCCTGATGAACATAGCATAATGTATAAACTTGTCAGATCATTAAATTGTACACCTGAAACTAAGGTAACATCGTATGTCAATATACTCAGAAAAAAACAAAAAACAAAAAGACGTAGGGTGACTGAATGGATAAGAATAACAAGACCCATCTGTATGCTGCCTGTAAGAGATTCACTTGAGACCTAAAGACACACACAGACCAACAGTGAAGGGTTGGGGGGAAAGTGGCCAAGCTTTAAACCCATCTCAGAGGTGATAATAAATTGAGGAAGCATATGTGACAAGGGGAAAATATAAATACATGGATGGCCATTGTCTTCTATTTTCATTTTTCTTTTGCCACTAAGGCTGCAGCCTCTGTGCTGATACCAGGTGCCTGGGCATCCATTCTTTTGGCCATGTAGAATTCGAGCCAAGGTGAAAGAAAGAGGTACCCTACGACCCAGCAATTGCACTGCTGGGCATTTACCCCAAAGATACAGATGTAATGAAAAGAAGGGACATGTGTACCCCAATGTTCATAGCTGCCATGTCCATAATAGCTAAACTGTGAAAGAGCTGAGATGTCCTTCAATAGATGAATGGATAAAGAAGATGTGGTCCATACACACAATGGAATATTATTCAGCCATCAGAAAGGGTGAATATCCACCATTCACATCGACATGGATGGAACTGGAGGGGATTATCTTAAGTGAAGTAAATCAAGCAGAGAAAGATAATTATATGGTTTCACTCATATTGGAACATAAGCAATAGCATGGAGGATCATAGGGGAAAGGAGGAAAATCTAAAGGGGAGAAATCAGAGAGGGAGACAAACCATGAGAGACTGTGGACCCTGGGAAACAATCTGAGGGTTTCAGAGGGAAGGAGGGTCAGGAGAGGGGGTAACCAGGTAATGGGTATTGAGGAAGAGATGTGTCGTGATGAGCACTGGGTGTTATACTTAACCAATGAATCAATGAACACTGAATCAAAAATTAATGCCGTACTATATATGTGGCTAACTGAACATAAAAAGGAAGGAAGGAAGGGAAAGGAAAGGAAAGGTAGACTGATGTATACTGGAAAAGATACAGAGCTTCTCTCGAGAGAGAGAAAAAAATGATTTGGAAAGAAGGGGGAGTTGGGAGGGAGGGAGAGAGGGAAAAAGGCTATCCCGGGATAGGTTTTTAGGGAGAGTGTTTTAGAAGTTTGGAAGAAATGGGATTGGAGGCAGCTCTCATGCACTGCTTTGTAGGCCACAAAGATGGTGAGAAGAAGGGGAGAGAGAAGGATTCTAAGAAGTATTGCTCTGTGTTATGAATGCAATTCTCCTTCTGGAGTTTTTAGAGAGAATGCAATAAGGATGAAAACTACAATTTAATTTTACAGTGTAGGACTTGGATAAAACTGTTTTACTGCCTGGCCAGGAGGCAGTCTAATTTTATAAGGGTTACATAAGCATAGCACTAAACACAGAGTCTGACACAGAATAAGAATTTAACATTGCAATTATATAGTTTTTGCTATAGTATTATACCTGATGAGGAGGGGATAAAGGACAGCTACATGGAGAGTAGACTCTTACATTGAGTTTTCTAAAATAAGTAGGTGTTTGTCAAGCACGTAAGCTATATGACTATGCTTTCAGGCTGCAGGACCAGAAAGTCTGGAGTTTGAGGCCTGTTTTGGCCACTTCTTGTATGCCTTTGGACAAATTGCTTCATCTTTATGTGACTCAGGTTCCTGGGAATGAACATGACAATAACTAATGCATGGGGGATTATGGGGATCAAATTTGATAACACATGTAATGTCAGAAGAGAGATTAAGTCAAGTTAACTTTATCTCGTGTTAGTCAATGTTATTATTATGAATGTGTAACCTGCACTACTGGAGCTAAATACCATGTGAAAAAGAGGAGACCTATCATAGACACATTCATCATCATAGTTGTTTCTTTGGGGGCTTATATTTTAACTTAAAGATTTGCCATTAGGACTCCTATAATCAGAACACAGATCTGTAACCCTAGATGGACTTTGGTGGTTGGACTGTAGAAATAACAAAATGGTTCAAGAAGTAAGACAGCAACAAAGTAATGGTGTTCTGCTTCTTACCTGGAACCAGACCTAAGTTCCAGCTTTCAGAAAGCCAGGCCTCTGATCCTAGCTTGCTGAGCAGTTCACAGAGCTTTAATATGAAGAGACAAAAGGTCCCTGGACCTTTTCATCACACAAGAGAGCTGGGAGTACATCCACAGAACTTGAGGCACTGTCTAGAGCAGTAAGTATTATCTCTGTTTGTGTTTGGGAACACAATCCCATGGATTCCAAAGTAACATACTCATATATTGAAAAATGAAGTTCAGCTAATGAGGATGATGTTCTGGTTTTGTTACTTTGCTGCTGCCTCAAATATTAGATATTTTTACCTTCAGGTAATTTATGTTTCCCATAAATGCACTATAGCTTTGATAGTTTACAAGATTCCAATAAATCTACCGGGTCTTTTAAGCTATAGACTAGTGACATCCACAAAGGGTCCTGCCGCAGCCGCCCTTGCCTTTATGTCTGCCCCTGACTACTCCTAGCTTGGTTCTGCCTCATGGATTGTATTCTTGCAGGCTGTCTGCCTATGCTTGCCTGGCTGGCTGCTTCCATCATTCAAGGCTCTGCTCAAATGTTCCTGTCTCACAGACCTCTTCTCTGATCACCCAGCTAAGTTGTTCTCCCCACACAATTTACGACTCTCCATCACTTTACTGTGCTCTTTTTTCTTCTTAATACTGATCACTACCTATGTGTCTATTCTTTATACTTTTGTTCATTTGCTTCTTTGTAATTCCTATCACATTATAATACAAATTCTATGAGGACAAGAGCTTTTCTTGTCTTGGTTATTTATCACTGTATCCTCAGTGCCTGGAACAGAATAAATGATCGTAAGTATCGAAGGAATAACTGAATAACCACTAGAATAGCAAGTCATTCACATTTGACTGACAAAGAAATGGGAGTCCTAACAAATTCAGTGGTCTGCTCAGGATCAAAGACATCATGTCTTGTAGAGCTAGGACATGTATCTAGCAATCTCCTGCTTCAGTACCCCATCAACCATGAACATGTAAGTGAGTAACCACCATATGCTAAGCACTGCACAAAGGGAAACTTGGAGGACACATAGAAAATAGAAGAGGTACATTTGGACTTCAAGGATCTTCCAGTCTGACACTAAGTATACATCCTGTACAGCTAAAAGGATAAATATCTTACCTAACAGTGCTTACTGTAGAGAAGTAGTGTTTCTCAGCTGTGGTTGCCCTTTAAAATAGATGTGAAATGTAAAAATAATACCCATATCAAGTCCCCATATCAAGCCAGTTAGAATCTCTAGGAGTTGGGCCTAACATTGGTGGTTTTTTTTTTTTAAGTTCTCTATGTGAGTAAATGTACAGCTCCTGCTTCAGAAAGCACTGCTATAGCCCAATGCATGTCAAATTATAATGTGTGCATGAATCACCTAGAGATCTTGTTACATTGCACATTGTGATGTAGTAGGTATGGGACAGGGCCTGAGATCCTACATTTCTAACAAGCTCCCAGGTGAGCTGATACTGCTGGTCCTCGTGTTCCATAAGGAGGTTCCCAGGAGCAAGAAGTGATCAATGTTTGAAAATAGTCAATATATAGTTATGAAATAAACACAACAGAGTGCCATATTCTAACACAGATGGATCTGTAGCATAGACCCCATATTTCACAGTGAGATGCCATTATATCTGGGAAACAATTGAAAAAAAAAACAATGTACCAATGTACAAAGGTGAGCAACTGAGCCCCATATAAAATGCAGCCAGCAAGAACTGGGAAGATGCCGAGGAAGGCACTTAAGAAAATATCCTAAGAACTGAAAATAAATACTTAGCTATGGAAACCTCCTTCGGGACTGATTCTGAAAATGGCACAGATCCAAAAGTGCAGCTGCAGAAGCCTCCTTAGATTCTTCTAGGGAATAGTGGCCATCAAAGAGTCAGGAGGGATTTTATACAGAAATCATTAGTTTGGATATTGTCACTAAGAGTAACAAACTTCTCATGAGAATCTGATCTGGTCATCACCTGTCCAGGTCTGTGGCAGGGAGTAAATTAGGAGTAGCTGAAAAGAAAATGAAGAGAGGCCCATCCCAGGTGTCCTTGCCTGGAATAGAGGAGGGAGAGGGGGAACCCACCGTTGCGAGAGTAATAGAGAACCTTGGAATTCACTCAGCTCCCTGCCCCACAGATGCTCCACACAACACAGATCGGCTCTGAGCTCAACCTGGCTTGTTTTTTACTCGGCTCCTGCTATTTCCAGAATGAAACTTCATGATTCTGGGATTTACCCAACTAAGTGCTTACTTTCTTCTCTAGGGAATTCCCAACGTGTAGGCTGCCCCTGTGCACTGTGGACGTCACGCCTGGCTCACTTGTTTCTGTGCAAACAGCTCTCATGCTCCTCCATTTTGGGAGACCTTGGAAATCCAGGGTACCATGTCCTTCACCCCCAAATATTCTTAGCATTCACCATGCTTAGGCACTGAGTGTAGATGTTAGTTCACTAGAGGTGGATGCTGATTCCAGACACTAAAAATGTGTTAGCGATAGAAACGCCCACATGCTATCTGTGTGTGGAAAGAAAACTCAGGGGGAGCACAGAGCAGTGTTTCTCTCCTCCCTCAAGGACATCAGGATGACTGTCTGTCTGCATCTATGTCCAGTAATCCCTGGTTTGATTTCTGCTCAGACAAGCAAAGCAGGGTCTAGAGGACAACCTCGAGAAAGCACGCTAAGTGAAGTTAGTCACTTATGTTCTGAGTTGTGTTTTTTCTTTGGAGCTTTACATTTCAAGACGCCTGATTTTACTGTGGAATATCTGAATACAATTACATGGAGTGAAGTTATAATTGGATGATAGATATTCTAATATAAAACATAAATTTATATTTTAACATGTTATGTTTTACATTTAAATATTACAGTTTTATATTAGAGTATCAGGCGTGATTTTACTTTGAAATCTCTTAACACACAGATCCTCCTATCTCAAAAAGCACATTGTGCCCTATCCGCAGGTTTAAAATTATGAAGTGTGGGAAAAAGAGTTCTCTGGAATTATTTAAAAGCTCCTTCTTGAACTTCATTTGTTAGCAGATTCTTCCCTCATGAAACAGTAATACCACTTTCAGAAATGATTAAGGTCTTGCTGTTCTTCATATTCAACAGAAGAAGAATAAAAAATACACTCACATTTGCATGCGATTATTTCAGAGCTGGCAGTCGCAGTTATTTCAGTGAATACTACGTTGTCATTGTTGAATTGTTGGTACATATCTTCTGTAATTTCGTGTTACTGATACCATGTAGATACTAAGCAAAAGGGTATAGGAAAAATTCTTCTATCTTCCATCCAAGAACGTGCTTCTCAGCACCAACATTCCACAAAAGGATATTCTCTTGATTTTCAGTTAAGCAATATAGCAGAGAGCCCTCCATTCACTTATTCTGGTTTCTAAGTGGACATTGATGAAGTCACTAAAATAATAAAATCCCAAGTCAAAGACTCAAGCCTGGGATGCCATAGATAAACTTCCTCTAGCCTTACAGACACAGGCAAATGTTTGTCTTCTTGACTTCTCTTTTGGAGAGGCAAATGAAAATGAGACCCTTGTGCGCTTGAGGCCATTGTGTTAGAGATGAGATTGTGATGAAATGGAAAGCAAAGGACTACGTGGCCTTTATTATAATAATTTTTTAAAAGATTTTATTTATTTATTTGATAGAGAGAAACACAGCTAGAGAGGGAACACAAGGGACTGAGGGAGGAAGAAGCAGGCTTCCCGCTGAGCAGGGAGCCCGATGTGGGACTTGATCCCGGGTCTAAAGGATCATGACTTGAGCCAAAAGCAGCCGCTTAACCAACTGAGCCACCCAGGCGCCCCTATTATAATAATTTTAAAAAGTAATGTACAAACTATGTTTTCTTTTTTGGGGTCCATGCTGAACAGATTGCTACTAGAATTCCTTGGTGGGTAAAACAGAGTTGGGATCCACTCCCTAGGTCTCAGTGCTCAGTTCCTCCTCTAAGGAAGAGGCTGGGGGGAGTGGAGGGTCTCCCTAATGAAACAGGAGACTTCTTTGTTTTCCCAGAGGTGAAAGGTACAAGGAACATTCAGATGTATTTTCCCTTCCTGCCATATTTACTCAATTAACATGTCACTAAAGAACAAAAGAACAGAAGGGAACAAGGGAACAGGGATTTTGTTTTTGTTTTTTTTTTTTTACGGAGCTTAATTTGCACACCAGGAAGAAAAATTGATCTTCTTATGTCTGCTACTCTGTTGAGAGTGTTCTGTGCAGAAAATCAATTTCCTTGTCTCAAGTTGGTTTGCCTATTTAATTAACTTAGAGGCTTAATGGAGACAAACATGATTAAAACACAGTTTGAGAAAGCTTTCAAAATTGTCAGTTATTATATATAATAATATTTCATCAGAGAGTTTCCTGTAGTCATTATGGTGTGTTTAGATTTTGTTTTCCTTGCATCAATGTTTTATTAGTTCTTGAAGGTGATTAGTGCAATAGTCCTGTGATAATCAGAAACAAAAATATTCCCATTATGCTTTAATATATGCAATACAGTACTGCCTGAGTTGGAATATTATTATATATGAATCTGTAACTTAGTGTTTTATTTGGCTTGTCTAGAATTCTTGCATTGAACAACATTACATATTTATCAACTAATTCATAGCAATGAAAAGTTTTAAAGATCAGCTTTTAGGAAACTACTTTTCATATCTGTTTAACATTTTTTTAGCTCTACTTTTTTTTCATGTAAGTGATCAAAATCCACATATTCCAGATGAGAGAAGAAGACCTAGACAGGAGTATATCTGGGGAATTAGATTAGGCAGGTCAGAGGAAATGTAAATATTAGGGAGAAAGAGGACATATTGTATCTTGGGCTTCATTTACTTTAAAAGTTAATCCCTCAGCATTAAAAATAAAGTTTATTTAAAATTGCCTAAGTACTTTTAAGTTATTAGGAGTGAACTTATTCTTCTCATTCTTCTCAAATTTTTGTTAGTTGTGCTATATCTCTGTTGCCAAAGTATACAGCCATTAGGTACCATGCTTTCTTCTTTGTAGCCTTATTTTTTTGTTACTTCTACAGAAAAATAAGGACTGCCAGTCCGTATTCCCTAAAAGTTCTGAGTATAAATATACTGCAGTGTGCTTATTCATTCAGCTACTAATGGCTGTTTGGGTCATGTTCAGTTTTAAAATATTGTGAAGAGTGTTACTATGTACATTTATATACAAGTCTGTGTGGACCTATGTTTTAATTTCTTTGGGGTAAATACCTAAGAGTGGGATTGTTGGGTTATATGATAAGTGTGTATTTAATTTTATAAGACACTGCCATATTGTTTCAAAATGCACTTTCACATTTTGCATTTTTTGCATTTCCTACCAGCAATACATGAGGATTTCAAATGTCCCACATTCTCACCACCATTAGGTAGGTGAGAATCAGTCTTTTTAACTTAACCATTCCAGTGGGTGTATAATGGTGTCTTTTTTTTCCAGTGAAACATAAGTTTCATTGTGTTTATAATGGTGTTTTGTTATGATTTTATTTTGCTTTATCCTAACGACTAATGATGCTGTCTTTACTGGCCATTTATAGAACTTCTTTGTAGTATTTGCTGAAACTTTTTGGCCCATTGTTTTGGGTTGTTTCTCTTGTTATTATTTTTTTAAAGATTTTATTTATTTATTTGACAGAGAGAAACACAGCCAGAGAGGGGAACACAAGTAAGGGGAGTGAGAGAGGGAGAAGCAGGCTTCCGGCCGAGCAGGGAGCCCAATGTGGGGCTTGATCCCAGGTCTCCGGGATCATGACCCAAGCCGAAGGCAGTTGCTTAACCAACTGAGCCACCCAGGCGCCCCTCTCTTATTATTATTGACTTATAAGAGCCCTTTTTATATTTTGGATATAAGCTTTCAGTTCAATTATATGTCTTGCAAATATTTTCTTCCAGTCTATGGCTTGCTTTTTCATTTATATAGATGTCATTTTAAATTTAGTGAAGTCCACGTTAGCATGTTTTCCTTTATGGCTTGTGCTTTTTGTGATTTGTCTGATAAAACTTTGTCTAATCCAATATCTCAAAGACTTTCTCTTATGTTTTATTATTTAATAATTTTAGCTCCTATGTTTAGATCTGTGGTTGTTTAGGATTCAGTTGTTCAAGATTCATTTCCCCTGTGACTCCTTCCAGGAAGAGTTCATCAGATCTTCCTTCTGTACTTTCACAGCACAATATATACATTTACCTCAGAGTACTTAATTGTAATTATTTATTTAAATGTTCACTTATCCCACTAGGCTGTGAACTTCAGTGCATAGTGATAAGTCTTTCTCATTTATGAATACTAACTGCTTAGACTATTCCTGATATGTAATGGACCCTCAAACAATACTTGTGGAATGAACAAATGAATGAATGGGTGAATGCAATTATATAATAATACTTAAATCATATTTTTACAAAGCACTTTGGCATCAGCATTTCATTAAAATCTCTCAAGAAACCCATGAAGCCAACAGTATGTTACCTCGATGTTTATAAATTATTATTGGTTCTCCAAAGCCTATATGGCGATTCAGGATTAAGATCCAGCTCTGTAGCTTGGCCTTTAGAGGTGTTCCTCGTGCCTGTTGTCTTTATTCTCTGCTATTCCCTTTCATATATCCAGTGTAACAATTGCACTGGGCAATTCATTGTTCTTCATTTATACCATTGATTTCTGCTTTTTTTTTATTGTTACTAAAATTTTTTTTCCCAGTGTTCCAAGATTCATTCCCCGCTCCCCACACCCTGATTTCTGCTTTTTTACATTTATTCAAGTTGTCTCTTCCATCTTACAATTCTCTCCACCTCATCTCTGCCTGAAAGTGCTCTACCCATCTCAAAAAACAACACTTGTGGGGCACCTGGGTGGCTCAATTGGTTAGGCGACTGCCTTCAGCTCAGGTCATGATCCCGGAGACCCGGGATCAAGCCCCACATCGGGCTTCCTGCTCGGCGGGAAGCCTGCTTCTCCCTCTCATGCTCCACCTGCTTGTGTTCCCTCTCTCACTGTGTTTCTCGCTGTCAAATAAATAAAAATCTTTAAAAAAACAAAACAAAACAACACTTGTATGTACCTCCCATAATCTGACCAGATAAATGACCAGGTAAACGTGAGTGTTCCTTCATTTTTATAGCCATAAACCTCTGTCTATCTTACCTTAAAATAAATGGTATTTACCATTTTTCTCTTAATATCCATCTTCTGGCTGTGGCAGGCTCTCCTCTGTTAGTGGGTTCCCTCTGCTCCCCTGTTGCTCTTCTGTTCAGCCTCTTATATCCTCAGACCTGTAGTCATGAGATCTGGATTCCAACTGTAGGTCTGACAGCAGGG
Organism: Spilogale gracilis; assembly: GCA_004023965.1. NCBI lineage: Eukaryota > Metazoa > Chordata > Mammalia > Carnivora > Mephitidae > Spilogale > Spilogale gracilis. The sequence goes on along the minus strand of PITA01022743.1, from coordinate 9,587 downwards.
CTTGGGCCCTTCATTATCTCTTTTGTGAAGGAGATCTAGCCCTGCCTACCTTCGGAGGCTGCTCTGGAAATTAAATAATGGGAAAGTCACTTGTACTTTTAACATGCCGTGCAAATATAAACTATCATAATGATTATTGAAGCCAACCTTTAGCTTTAATCCAAGCATCTTTCAGCCCCAGAGTTGAAGACAAATGCGTTTGGGAGAAATGTTTTAGGTGTATTTTTGGTATTTCCTCAAAATGATCCTTGACTCCTAAGTCTCCCAGCAGCCAAGGTAAGCCCAGAACACAACCTTCTCATTCCTCACTGCATTTCATTTTGTGTTTAATTATATGCTTTCAGATCCCTCTGTGCATTGCCCACATCTGTTCATACTTACTCATGTCGTGCTTTCTACAGCTAATGTGAAGAGGAATAATGACTTATTTTGCTTGATTTACTCAGGTTTTTGCAGTTGTGAAAACCTGGCCCCAGAGTGGGTCTTACTGTCCTTTATGAGGTCCTAGGCATACAGACAGCAGGAAAGGAAAACTGAAGCCTGGAGTAAACAATCATTTCCTATTTTCAACACCATCACAGGATCGTGCCTCCCTAGGTCAAACTGAGGTTATGGCAATGGGGCTGCCCACTTTCCTCTGCTGATGGACCCTCCCCACCTTTGCTAAAACTTCCCCTTGGGACTATGTCACTCTCAGTCTTCTCTGTCACATGTCTATTTGACCATCCCACTTATCCTCTTCCAAGCCCTCTGGATTTGTCTGAGCCTGAATCTGGCTCCCCAAATTAAGTTGACTTTACCAACTCCCTCATGGGGAAGGTTCAAGTTAAGTTATTTAGTGACAGATGGAGAGGCCACAGTTTTAAAAGCACAGCCTCGGGTAAAGGGTTTCTGAATTCAAATTCTAGCACTCTGCCTTACTCCTTTTCTAATGATTGCAAGTTATTGACCTTCTCTTTCTTCAGTTTTTAAAGGTGTCAGATGGGCTACTGAGAGCCCCTATCTCATTTGTTGTTTGATTAAATGCATTAATTAAAGGGCTTAATGAGTTAATCACATAAAGAATTCATTACAGCACCCAGTACCAAGTAAGCAGTCATTGTGAGTACAGAATGCCAGTCGGTTGAAGGAACCTAGAACAGAGCCATAAAACACATAGCTTCAGACTTCTTAACTCTCTAGATTCTAATCTTGCCTTTGCCACTCACTGGTCCCATAGTCTAAGTTGGTAGGCCGAATTTCTTCATCTATCTATAATAATAGTAACCTTACTATATAGAGTCGTATTAACATGATGCATATAAACCACTTTTAGTACAGTGCTTGGTACATAATAAGCATGCAACTCAATTGGTTATTCTTTTTCCTTAGGCTACTGGCACTCTCCTCCCTAATTATTTAATCATGGTCTTCTAGAGCACTGTCCATTTGTCTCCACTCCTTCCAGAGGGATGGCTTTAATGATATGTAGTCTTAAATTGGGGTTGGAAGGTAGAGAAGCTATATTTGCATAGACTAGATTTGTGATACTTTTTAACTCATGGATGATCAATGGAGTTATTGTGCAAGGAAAATTGAAAACAAGGGAACAGGCAAGCAAAGGGGCAGTTTTAATTCACCCAGGAAAAAAAAGACCTTTAATTATTTTTCAAAGCACATCTATCTCACTCTGTGGGAAAACCAGCCATCTAATACTGCACCAGGCCTGGCAAGCCCCAGGTGGACTTTACTCCAGAATCTGTGATGAGTTCTTGTTCTAGTCTTTCCTGTAGGTTAATTACAAAGAGGCAAGATAATGGATTGAGAGCTGTGTTTTGTTTGGATCTCTGTTCAAAGTATTTTGCTTTGAAAAACGAGTCTGCTATTTGCACATGTATTTACACAGAGTGTCTAATTATGGGTTCAAAGAAGAAAAGAACAGAAAATAGAGTTTACAGTCATTTTTCCATATTTTTTTTCAGTTCTGTACTGTTGAAAGTTTGAGTTAATTTCCATCCCCATGGAAGAGACTGGAAAATAAAATCCAATAAGAATAAGAAGCACATATGACCATCAGGGATGGAGAAGAGAAAAATGAAGGCACCAATTAAGTGTTCACCTTCACTAGTGAAAGAAAAGGAAGAATATTTATTAGACACTTTGATCTGTAGGTAAAGAGGGTTTATGGCTCAAATCCAGGAAAATATATATTATCCACCTTGCAGTTCTCTTTCATGTACCCACGCCAAGTAATCAAACCATGTGCAGAACAAGCAGAGAATTTGCTCTTCACCTTTACATACCTAAGCCATTACTATAGATCAGGGAAACTATGTAAGTTGTATGAAATCAATATTTCTTATTAATGCCATATACAAAAGTCATTCAGACTATTTTTACTTATGCCATCACCAAAATTGTACTTCACTTAATGATGAAGCCTTAAGCATTAATATCTTCTTGAAGATTGAACAATGAACAGTATTTATAGCACTCATTAAAGTTCTGTGATTAGTACTAGAAGTCAGCACTAGAAATGTATAGGATAAACAAGAATGGGATTGCTTTTATCAAACTATAAAGCCAAAAGCCAATACTGAACTGAATTATCTTCTCTCATTTGTTTCTTTCCCTTGAATCAGCATTTAATTTGACAGTAGGAATGTTTAAGGATAGAACAATACTTAAACAGTTTGGAATCACTTACTTAGGTAGGAAAAAATTTATTGTTTGGTAGATCAAGGAGCCTTCTAGTTTTTTCTTAAGCATACTAATTAAAAAGGTAAATCCATCTTCTGAAATCATATCAATGAAAGAACACTGTTAACTTAGGATAATAAAATAAATTACCCAGATTTGATGCCCTGGGCTTTTCCTTTTAAGATTTTGGCTGTGGGGAATACCATACTTCTTTTCCTTGCTTAAACTAGTAGGCTTTGAATCTTCATTTTTTTTCCACAGTAATTCTCTATTTTTAGAAAGCTTAGAATATTATTCGAAAGAGAGATTTTCCAAATATCTAGATTGCCCCATTAGTTCATTAAAATCCATGACCCTCGGTTTCTCAATTCCTAAAAAAAAATTCCAGTTCATTTTTTAAATCCAATTAGTCTATCTAAACTTCAGTTTTCTATCAAACAGAGCAAAAAATGTGAGCTCTGGTGAGGAGAGAATTCTAGATTCAGAAAGAGTAGTGTCATTTGGACAGTATCCTGGGGAATCTCTCTGAAAAAAATCCCTCATAAGAACCAGAAGGGCTGCAGAAGAAGGGTAGAGGATATCAGGAGTATAGAGAAAATCCAGCAACATTGCGGAAGCAGAAGCCAGTGAGATAAATGTGAATAAGTATATCCTTCTCTTAATACCTTCTTTAGCTCTGTGTTAAGCACACACAGGACCCATACTCCTGTATTCTTTCTTTTCCAAGATTTCTGAATCGACATATCATATTTTCTTGTAATTTTGGAAATTATTTTTATCCCTACTTCACACCTTCCACTTTTATAACACCTTGTGACACCCGTTATGTGTATGCTTTAGTAATGGATTTTGTGATAATGATGATGTGAACATGTCCCTATTTCATTCATGGAGCTATCATGGCATTCTTGACCTTGGCCATATTGCTACAGGAATGAGAATGAGCCCTTCTAAGTCAAGGAGGAAAGGGAAGCACAAAAGGCAAAATGACATTTCTGGCATGATTAAAATATAAGGAAAACTGATTGTCAGACCTAGCACTTGGTCAACTCTCTTATGCTCTCACTGCAAGATGCAGTATTCTTTTTTTTTTTATCCCAACTATGGTGTGGTAATTACTGTGAATAGGGGGTTAGCTGGAGCCTTTTCTTCTTGAGATAACCTCATAATCTCTAATAATCTGAGTTAATCCCTGGGTGTTTCAGAGGCTTTTTCATTTTCTTTACTCAATCCTCATCTATTGCTTGGCCATTTGAAAGAACACAAAGGGAAGAAACCAAGTGGATTAATTTTCTATTGTGTAATATATTACCATAAATCTAGTGGTTGAAAACTTCCATTTATTAGCTCATTTCTGTAGGTTGAAAGTTTGGCTCAGCATAGCTGTGTTCTGTCCATAGGGTCTCATAAGGCTGGAGTCAGGATGTCAGCCAGCTATGTTCTCATCTGGAGCCTGAATTCCTTTTCCCAGCTCATTTTTATTATTGGCAGAATTCAGTTCCTTGTAGTTACAGGACTGAAACACCTGTTTCCTTGATCACTGTCAGCCAGAGTCCTCTCTCAACTCCTTAAACCTGCCTACACATTCTTGTGGCCTCCTCCATCTTCAAGCCAAGATAGAATCTCTCTTGTGCTTCAAATCTCTCTGGCTTCCTCTTCTGCAACCAACCAAAGAAAGATTTCTACTTTTAAGGGCTCACGTGATTAGATCTAGCCCACCAGATCATCTCTCTATATTAAGGTCAATTATGCCGTACAACAGAACACAATCACAGCAGTGATATCTCATCCTATTCACAGATTCTGGGAGGAAAGGGCATTTTTAGAATCCTGCCTACCATATCAAGTCAATGAACACATTTAAAGGGATCTAGGACTGTCTTTCTTTTGAGCAAAATAGTTCTCAAGAATCATTTTCTTAAAATTCATGAAGTAGGGGCTCCTGGGTGGCTCAGTTGGTTGAACGACTGCCTTCGGCTCAGGTCATGATCCCGGAGACCCGGGATCGAGCCCCGCATTGGGCTGCCTGCTTGGTGGGAAGCCTACTTCTCCCTCTCTCACTCCCCTTGCTTGTGTTCCCTCTCTCGCTGTATTTCTGTCTGTCAAATAAATAAATAAAATCTTTTAAAAAAATAAATAAATAAAATAAAATTCATGAAGAAGAGAGTTAAAAAAAAAAAACAAAAATAATTGCTTAGTGGGCATATTAATAGCGAAAAATCCAGGCAACGATAACTTGATGAGTTGTGAAAAAAAAAATCATGACCAAGTGCAGATCATTGCATTCTTACACCAGTATTTTGGGGAAGCCAACATCCTGATGACATTGGGTAATAAAGGATGTGATTCCCTTCTGAATGTAATGATTCAGCAGAGGAAGGACAGTCAGTAAACACTGTCCTGTCCTCTATCCTCATTGCCTCAAATGACGGGGGCGGGTGGGGGGAGCTGGATGGACTGAACAGTCATACCTGGTTGTGCCTTGGAAGGCCTCTTTCTTGAAAAATTATTTCTGTCATGACACTGGCACATGGAAAGGGATAGAGATGAAGACTTAGTTTTTCTGGTATTAAGAAGAACAGATTCTCATTAGTAGATGATCTGCCAGGCACCTAGCCTGGGCAGATGGACTTAATGAGAGAAAAAGCCCATGGCCCCCTTGAAGTTACTGACAGAGAATAAGTGCTCTTACTTAGGCAGTTTCTCCCCTGCCACATTCGACTTGTGCTTTTTGGCCACTCGGATGTCCTTGAACATATAACCTTTATCGGAGTGCCTTACAGATTTTACAGAATGATTCTTATGAAACCCAAGTTCCCATTTTTATTAAAGCATTCCTGTGTCTTGGGCTGCCTGGAAGGGGAACTGCTGTTTTTTCCCCTACATCCTTTAGTTCCCATTCAGGGCCAGACTCAACAATTTACAAGTCATGAATATGTATAATTTGGCCTGGGCCTTCCTGACTCAGGCACCAGTGGAGCTATTAGGCATATGCTAGGTCCTCAAAGCCAAATGGACCAGAAAGAACATTTTCACCAGGCTTCAGTGATCATTTCAGTGGTCATTTCAAACAGCCAGTTCTAGAGATTCACACCAATTTCCCAGTTTTTGTGCAACTGATCCAGATCCACATGTGAATGCTTCCCCAATTCATTGGATACTCTTCTGATCTTCTCTTGATCAAACACACAGTGAGGGCCTAATCTGGCACCCTGTGTAATATTATTAGTGAACAGTACTTCTTGACAGATTGCTATACTACTATGCATCACTCTAAGAGCTTTATATAGGTTAATCCCAGTATGCTCCCCAGTGCTGAGGCAGGCAAGTCATGTCATGATTCCCATTACATGGATGAGGTATCAGAGGCATGTAAATGTCACCAACATCATAGGGCTTGAACCCATATATCTTGGCTTCAGAGTCTGTGCTCTGAACCACTAAACTGTGAGATGGTATCTCACTTCTAATAATATATATAGAAGAATAGTAGAATTTTGCACTCGAAAAAAATAACAATTTTGAAATCACCATTTTTGGAAACACCTTCTAAAAAGGCAAACATTCTGAAAAGGCAAAAATTATTACCCCTGAAAGACCTCACTAGATTGATTTATGAAAATTATGTAGAATACAGTACTCAGATAATAGCATTCAAATAAAAAACTATGCTTGCTTGATAACATAATGGGCAAAAACTTGGAACAAGCACTTCACAAAAGAAGAGAACTAAGTGGCCATTAAACTTATGACAAGGTGCTTGTCATCATTACTGGTTAAAGGCATGCAAGTTAAAACCCAAATGAGCTACCTCCAAATACCAACTGAGTGGCCAGAATGAAGAAGACTGATGTTGATACAGATGTGGATACAGATGTAGATACCCTCTCACATTGCTAGGGAAGTGTCAATTGTTTTAACCACTTGGGAAAGCTCAGACCCTGTGGCCCAGCAATTCCACTCATAGATATATTCTCAAGATTAAATGAGTGCATATGTTCATCAAAAGTTATGTGTCAAATGTTCACAGCAGGTATAACACACAATAGACTAAAACCTGGACGTGATACCCATTAGCAGGAGACTGGTCAACAAAAAGGAACAAATTACAGCTACACACAACACGAATACATCTCATAGATATCTATCCACTGTGAGAAAAGTCAGTCATAAAAAATAGTATAAAATTCATAAAGTTTATATGAAATACAAGAAGAGGCAAAACTAATTACTAGTTAAATACATCAGAACAGTGGTTTCTTCTGAATGGGGAATTGACTGTGAGGGAGAAATAAACTTTCTGGGAGTACTGGAAATATTCTATATCTTGATCTGAGATGTATATCTGTGTAAAAATTGGGGGAGCCGTACCCTTAATGTTAGGGTATTTTATGTGTTTTAATGTGTGTATTTTTTTAATATAATGAAAAGAAAATATTTGTGCCTGGGAAATATTTTTCTGTGATTGAACAGAGTATTTTAGCTCTTTTCCCTTTCTTTTTCATTTGCATGACATTCCTTTCCCTTATGCTGCAAGCAATATACTTTTTGATTATTTTTTAAATGAGGAGTTTACCATATAATTCTAGGCATCTTCCAAACAAAAATAATAAAGAGAGCAAATATAGCAAACAAATAGGGAGCTATTTGAATAGGATTAAACTTTGATGTTTAGACCAATTTCAATTTTTCTTGTGGGGTTTTTAGGCATTTATTAAGAATTTAGAATCTTACAAAGGCACCATAGGTCAGAATTGTTAATGAATGTGTAGCATTGAGGAGTGGAAAGTGGAGGGGCACAAGGCCCAGAACTGGAGAGCTGGCTTTAACAATTGTCCCTGGGGTTCCCATGCTGACATTGGAATAGAAAAGCATTGTCACCGAATAGAGAAAACCGTAAATAATTACCACACAGGAGGGAATTTCTTCTAAGAGTATTCAATCGCCTAATTTAACTAATTAAATGTTGAGGATTTCCTTCCTTCTGATGTGGGATTTTCTCCAATGGAAAATTCCTAATCTTCCCTTAGTTATTCACTCACTAAATATATATTGAACACTTACGTTATACCAAGCTCCGTGCTATGCTGAGTACCCAATGGGTCTCTGCCTTCATGAGGTGTAAGTTATATTTCTGTATGTCTACAGTTTCCTATTTCTCAGCATTGGGGCTGTGATTCCCATTAAAAGTCACTTGGGAAGGAAAGTTTGGGTGACTTTCTAAGAAAGACCAGCAGGACTTAGAAGGGGAAGAGAAGAGAACTACGTTTTATGGAATATACCATGCAAGACTTTACTTGTGGATGTGTCATGTTAGCCTTAAGAGGTAGCTACTGTGATAACTGGCTTGACCAAGGGCACTTAACAAACAATAAGAGATTCAAGTCCAAGGAATATGAACCCTGGATGTTTTTTCCTGAAATAAGCTGCCTCACTTCCACTTTCCTAACGATCCTTGGCAAACCTTCCTTTTCATAGTCCTCAAAACATCAAAGAAGGCGTACATTATGTAGTTATGGTATGCTTTTCCTTACATGCTCAAAGTACCAATTCAGCAACCTCTCTCCATGTGAGACATCAAGTGCCAGAGTCCAAGAATATTGGGTTAGTGGTTAGGAGACATATAACTAAGACCCTACTCTTTCTCTAGTAAAATCTTCTCTGGATGTGGATAAAATCTTATCTGTAAAGGCAATAATAGTATTTGCCCTACTTATGCCCAAGACTTGTTTTAATAATTAAATAACAGGAGAGAGATTTGAAAGTTAAACATTTATGTAAAAAGAAGGTATTACCATTAATAGTTTATCCTCCCAAACGAGCATAGATAGTGTATATTTTTATTTCACTGCTTTAAAGGTTTTTTTCTTTGTTTTCTTATGTGGTTTTTATTTTTGAGGCTCTTGTTTTCAGAGCTACATAGAAATTGACATTCATGTTCTTCAATATATGTACCATTATATATGTATCCCTTATATGAAACCCATGGGAACATTTAAGCACTGTAACTCAGAGTTCTTCAAATTTTATTAAGGTAATACTGTAACATGTACAATTTATTACATATTACTTACTCCTACTGGGGCTTGGGGAAGACCCTGTAATCAAACACATTAATATTTCTTTGGCGAACAGTGTGAATATTCATACTAAATGGGATATGTAGAATGTATAATTAGCCTCCCATCATTTCAGGACAGGTTTGCTGCCAAACAAGCTATAGAAAACCTTTTGGTTTTCAGAGCTTTGGGGATTTCAGAAGTATGGATAAGGGATTTTGGACTTGTACATTTTCAGAAGTGCTAAATATTTATGTCTTATACTAAGTCTGCTTCTCTCCCCCACTTCCACAATTTTAGATGCTTTATGGACATTCCTTTATCGGGTAGGAGCTACCTTGTCCTCTCCACCACTCTCCACCCTGGGAGAAACTCCTTGTCTTCCTCCTCCTCTTCCCCCCACAGGGGAGGGTCTCTGGGCCATCATGTACATCCATCTGTCTGTTCCCTTGATGGCTACTGATTTGTACAGGGCAAACAAGCAACCTAAGCTAGGCTAATTGGAGTCCTTTTCCCAACTCTGCCTATCACAGCTGATGGAAATAGAGGTGAACTCCTGCCCAAAGCAGATAATTCTTTCCTCTGGGAATTTGGAATCAAGCCAGAAAGAGAACACTCCCTCTTCAGGTACTTAACATACAATATGAACATTCAGGCACTGTCTATAGCCAGGCTTGCTACCCTGTGTGGATAAGAAACAAGATTGAGAGAGAGAATAGAACAAATTAAGTATCTTATTTAGAGACAGAGAAAGAGGATTCCCCTTGTTCTTTCCATCTCTTGTCCAGCTTGGATGCTTAGGCACTCATTAGATTCTATAAGACATTTCAGTTGCTTTAAAATAAATAT